>JAJPUD010012451.1:0-18240 GCA_023553655.1 Myrmecobius fasciatus | reverse complement strand
TTTTTTTTTTTTTTTGAAAGCAAGTCTGCCTACCCCCAGCCAGTCAAAGCTGACTTGGCAACTGCTAGAAGTGAAATTGGTTATGTGTTTTCTTCCATAGCGTTAGCTGCAAATTGATTTATACAGATGGAAGTTTTTTGTTGGGATTTGTGCATCTTTGCATGGGAGGAAGCTGAGGAGAATCCAAGGATTTTATCCCATCTTGAAATCTTACCCCTAGGAAGTTAATCAACAGGAATGAATTTGGGGCCTGCTCTGTGTTTTGCACTTTATAATTCTATGACATTTCAAAGGAAGCAAAAGATACAGTCTTGCTCTCAAAATGTTCATGCATAGTTTAGTTGGGAAAGTTAAGACTGAAAAACATGAAGCAGTTGAATAAGACCACTTAATAGATAACTATTTATTGAGCATTTCCTGTGTGCATGTGGAAGAAAAAGAAGTATGAGATCCTGTCTCTTTCCCTCAAGAAGTTCATAGTTTGTCTGAGTGGACCATTTGATTTACATGGTATATCAAAAGATCCCTGGTTTCATCAGGGAGTACTTCCTACAGAGACATAGCTCATAATAATCCCTAAACAAAAAGATGAACATTGGATACCTCTTTGTGAGTTGTAGTTTAAAAAGAAGTTGTATCTATCGGTGGCTCCAATATCTCTTGTACTTAGGGAAGCTAGTCTTTGGGCCAGAGAAATCTTAGCTTGATAGGACCTGCCGGAGCTTGAATCTTACTTTGATACTTTGGTACTCGAGTACCGTTTGTACCAGTGTGGCACCAAGAGAGTGTGTCAGGGGAGGGAATTAGACATACTAAAGGTCAAACAAGATAAGTCTGAGACCCATAGTAAAGAAGATATGATTAGATGCTAGATTTTGTGGTAAATGCAATAATACTTGGTAGAAGGGAGAAGTCAGTATGAGCTGGCATAGTTAAGAAAGGCATTCTAAAGGAGCTAGGGCTGGAATCAGGCCTTGAATTATTGTTCTCTTGATAGATGGATCTGGGATCTGGCTTTCTACTACTCATTCAGAAGTGTTTATCAAACTTATCTTCATAAGCAAGTGAATGTTGTAGAAAGGAAATACATTTGCCATATACTTGAAGAAGAGTATCAGGTAGGCCCTGTCCTCTTGAGGTCTTCCAGTGAAGGTCCCCAACAGGCTGGGACTAATTGGAAAGGGGAGGGGCATAAAAAGGGCCCAAGAACTTTGGAGAAGGAAGATCTGGGAGACCTAATGTGGTCCTTGCTCTGCCACTGACTAGCTACTTGTTGGGCTTTAATTTCCTCATTGGTAAAATGAGGATTGGGAATCTTTCCTCTGCTGTCCTCAGGGTTGGTTATAAGGCTCATGAGAGTACAGGTACTGAGTGGCTTGTTAACTGCACAGCCCACTTTATGAAAATAGGCTGGTAATGGTCAGGGCTCTTTTCTTTTGTCTTCAGTAGCTGGGAGGGTGGGCTCTGTCCCATGGCTTACCTGTGGTTCTTCTGGTGATGCTGCTCTATGAATGACCAAGCACTGTAGGGGATCCCTTGTCTCTGGAGCTCTGTTGGCCTATAACAGAAGTTGCCCTCTCCCAGGCCAGCCATCTGCCCAAAAGATCGTGGAGGTGATTGGATGCCTTTTACTGAAAGTCTGTGAATGGGTGGAGTGGATGGAGCATTCGAGGTACCAGACAGTGTGATGCAGGCTCTAGGGGTGAGAATCAGATCAGAACCGTTTGGTCTTGTTGGTATTTCCAAAGGATTTGTGTGGAGGTAGAGTCCTGGAAGCCACCCAGCAAGTTTGTGGGCTGACTTTGTAGGAGAGCAGAGCATCTGCTGCTTACTCTGGGAAGCTAGCACTGGCGTGGGAAGTGCCATTGGTGGGGCTAGGGGCTATGCTTGAATAAGCATTCTGGCTTAGGCTCTCCTGCCCCTAGGTCTGGAATAAAGCTTTGGGAGTTGGGGAAACATGAGGACAGAAACTGCGCTTGTGTAATGTCTCAGACATGCCTGGGGGGCTGTCCAAGGGCTTTTGCATGGAAGACTCTCCAGGCTTCTCCTACATAGCCAGTTGGGTAGCAGCCCCCGGCGGGGAGGCTCCTGCAGGAACTATGAGCCTCAGTAGCTTCCATGAGCTTTTCCTCTCTTCTTTTCCCTCTTTCCTCTATCTCAAGGCAGGAGCCTCTAAAGGTTTTTCTGGTGGGGCTAATGCTTGCCTCCTGGTTTGCAGCCATGTACCCAGTAACCTTTCCAGACCTTCTCCATTTGGTTTAGTGGGTATTTGACTCTTTCTGTGACATGTTCCCTCATAGGATAATAGATTTCTCTCTCAGAGACCACTTAGCCTCACCCTCTCATTTTACATTTGAGGCCCAGGGATGGTAAGTGACTTGCTCAAGATCACCCATAGTCAGTTGCATAATCAGGATTTGAACTCAGGTCCTCTGACTCCAGAGTTCTTTTCACTGCTCTGTCCTGCCTTCTGAATTTAGAATCTCTGGGTAGAGGAGGCAAGAACTGAAAACAAAGAACACTAAGAGATTATGTAGGATCAAGTGATAAGCTGTTTAAATGAAGGTTGTGATTAAGATAGGCAGTAAGGAATGATGGGAATGATCTGTGCCATCTGGATTTCATCCCCTTCCTTTATTCAGTACTGTGAGGATCCTTCCTATTCCCACAGAGATCTCAGGACAGTTGGAGTCCCAAGGGAATATGTCCAGTTCTGTCACAGAGATAGCCCTGGAGAGTAATGTGGAGAGCGGAGGACATTAGAGACTTCAGGAGTGGTTGGAAAGAGGACACCTCTTGAATTGGGGAATTAGTCTTAGGTTACTTTGCTATTTATTTGGAGAACTACTTTACTGTTTCCATTTTAAAATCCTATTTGATTAATGTCTCTTGTGTTTTTATCATTTTCATTTCCAAATTTATCCCTTCCTTCTGCCTCTACTCAATGAGCCATCCCTTGTAGAAAAGATGAAAAAAGAATGAGGGGAAAAAAACATTCAGTTGAATTAACCAACCATTAGCTGAATCTGTGAATCTGTGAATATGTGCAGTATTCTACATGGCTAGTTTCCCACTTCTGTGGGGAGGTAGCAGGACAGTGATAATCTATTACATTCATACCCAGTGAGCATCTAGTTTTTTTCCCTACCACAAAAAATGCAGGGACAGAGACAGCTATATGGCGAAGTGGATAGAGTACCAGCCCTGAAGTCAGGAGGACCTGAGTTCAAGTCTGGTCTCAGACATTTAACACTTCCTAGCTGTGTGACCCTGGGCAAGTCACTTAATCCCAATTGCCTCAGCAAAAAGGAAAAAAAAAATGCAGGGACAAATGTTTTAGTGTATTTGAGTCTTTTCTGTCTTTGACTTCCTTAAAAAATGTGGCAAGTAGCGAGATCTTCGAGTTAAAGCATATGGATGTTTTAGTTAGCACAATTCCAAACTGCTCTCCAGAATATTCTACCAGTAGCATATTATATAGTGTGTCTGTCTTTCTGCAGCCCCTTTGTATTTTGACATCACAGCCAGTTTTCTGAGTGAAAAGATGAAATCTCAGAGTTATTTTGATTTGCATTTCTTAGTGATTTGGAGCAATCCTTAATAGTAATTCTTTTGAGAACTGTTTATATCCTTTGACCATTTATCCATTGATGAATGGTTCTGTTTCAAATATTTATGTTAATTTGCTGCATATCTTGGATAACAGATACTTATTGTAGATATTTGATGTCAAGATTCTACCCCCCCCCCTTGCTGTATTGATTTTGTCTAAATTTTTCAATTTCATGAAATCAAAAGTATTTTTTGTGATGGCTGCAGCTTCTTATTGGTTAAGAATTCTCTTTGGGGTGGTTTCTGAGTGAATCTTAGGGAAAAAAGGTACCACCATATTCTTACGTTGTTTGCCTCTGCCAGCATCCTACTCCACGATGCACAAACTGGAGTCATGTCCCTAGTTCCTCTTTCTTCCCATGGCTAATGGTAGTATTATGGGCCCTGCTCAAGAGGTGAAATGTACTTCCCTTTAAGTCAGGGTGCTGTTCAGGCTGCACTGCATGTTGGGAGTTGTAGTCCTTATATATTCGGGAAGAACCTGGACTCTATTGGACCTTTCCCTAAGGAGGGACTTGCTCTATTTTTCCTGCCTCCAAGGTCCAAGATTTATATCTTATCAATTATTACTTTTCTTTTATTTCAGTGCTCTTTGAGCAAAATGACCTGCTTTTGTGGCCCATTGAGCCCAAGTGGCTGTTTCTTTCTTCCTAAGACTTATAGAGTATCAGGTCACTGACTGAGTCAGGAAGTCCTTCTCTGACAAGTCCTAATCTTTCTCTTCTCTTGGGATATGGAGAGTAAGAGGAGGAACCTTCATCTCCACCCCCACCTCTCCAAACTCCGTTTCCTCCCCTCTTTGCTTGTCCTCCTGTTCACTTGGCAGCCGACTGCACGAGCCTTGGCTGTCAGCCCGATCCGGTCTCTGCTGTGCCTTCAGAGAACAGAGACAAAACAAAATAAATTGGTTTCCTGGCCGGGAGCAGCCGGGCGCGCTTCGGATGAGGGAGGGAAGGAGTTCAGTGGTGCGGCTCTTTACCTCCCCCCACCCCAAGGGCTCTGGCTGTCAGCAGCCACATCCTGTCGGCTACTTTTTTATATTTTGTATTTATAAAATCAATGATGATAGCAAATAGAGTGTGGAGGTGAGAAGGTGGGTGCAAGTTGTATTAGAATTTGGTCAGAAGTATGAGAGTTCTAGCTCTGTCCCTAGACAGCCTCTCTTTTCTTGTCTGTCCCCCTTCTTTCCCCCCTTGAGCCTTACTGTCTGATCCCCTTGCCCACTGGGGGGGTGGGGGGAGCTGCGTGGTGGTGCAGCATGGCCGCATTGGGAGGAAACAGGTTGGGGGCTGCCTGGGTCTGCTTCCTCCCACGATGACTATTCCATATGTCCATGCTAATGAATGACAGTGTGCTGAGTGCACCTCACAGGGCTGCCTGCTCCTTCCAACACTGCCTCCCTCCCACTGTACCTCCCACCTCCTGTGGCCACACAGCTGACCAAAGGATAGAGGGGGCGTCTGAGCTCAGCTTTCAGGAGTTGAGCAGTCAGGAGTTAGAGAGTGGTTCTTCCAGAACGGTGTGTTTCCAGATGAGCCACCCACCGTCTCCTGGGGCTGCCTGCATGTCTTCTCGTCTCTGAGTTGACTCTTTACTGTAGCATTTGAATCTCTCCACAGTTATACTTATGTATAAATATGTGGCTGTCAGACCAGAGGCAGAGGGGTATCTCTTCCTGGGAATTTTGGAGGGGGGAGGATGCAGGGAGGAACAATCAGAAAGCTTGGGATAGTGAGATCAAACCCAGTGATTTGGAAGTCAAAAGTTGTAATTTGAATCTCAGCACTATTCATATGACCACTAGTCCTGTTACAGCATTTCTGAGCTCATTTCCTTAGCTTTAAATTGACTTGTATTATACTAAATAGCCTTTAAAATTCCTTTAAGTTCTAAATCTTATTTACCCAAACATCAGCGATACATGGTCCCTGAATTCTTTTTTAGTTGGGTAATGAGAGAGTATGATCTTTACCCACAAGGAACTTTGAATCTGATTGGAGAGAGAAGAGATGGATTTGCTATTTTTGACTCATCCCAGAGGACTTCATAGAAGGGGAGTCCTCAAAACATCTATCTCACCCTCTAATTTATAGGTACAGGAATTTTGAGTCTTAAAGAGAAGTAATTTGCCCAACATCACACCTATAGGGAGGGTGGTTGAGTTGAGATTTGAAATGAGGTAATTTACTTTCAGTCTAGGTCTGTATTCTCTCTTCTACTGACTCCTTAAAACTGTCCAAAAAGGCCTCTCGAAGGATTAATGGGCTCTAGTGAGCTCCTAGAAGGCAAGAGATAGAATATTTTGTTGGATGCAAAACCCTTCTGAGTTTCCTTGGAGCTTTGGAGTAGGGCAAGGGAGTGAATAAATAATCCTTTCTCAGTGGCCTCATCTCTCCCTTATCCCCAGGACTTTTCCTCTGACATGTCCAAGCGACAGAAATGACTTGCTTCCTTGCTTAGGCTGAGCTTCAGGATTGAGCATTTGGGGGATGGTAGGGAGGGTGTTGCCCTATACAGGGTGCCTAGTTTGGGGGTGGGAGGGAAGAGAACTTCTGCAGTCTGAGAGGGACGGTCTAAATGGTCTGCCCAGATCAGCAGCACTTTCTTTGCCAACTTTTGGGGCCAGAATGGAAAGTTTCCTTTTGCCCAGCATGCATGTGTATTCAAGTATGCGGACTTTCCCTCTCTTTTCAGAGGTATGAGTCCCCCATTTGGTGTGGATGTCTGCCTTATGTGTGATGTGGGGACACAGCCTCTATATGGGCCTGCCATCTGTACTTGGGACAGATCCTTTGTACATGTGCAGGGATGCGTTTCCCAGTCTGAGGCATGGTGATGATGAGGAAGGTATGTTTGCCACAGACCCCTTTTTTCCTGTTGCATCCCTGGCACGGAGCCTCCCTTTCTGCCAAAATCCCCTCTTAGAGCAGTTGAGCCAGTCAGCCAAGCTGGCTTTTTCCCCACTAGACCGGGCTGGCACAATTGCATGGAAAAACAGATTGGCCTTGGGATGGCTGCTGGCACTGAGGAAGGGGAGCGGCCACACTACTATTCCAAGCCCCCTTGGCCTCTCCTTCTAACCTATCTCCCCTCCCTCCCCCTATTCTGTAACCTTCCAGCTCTGTCTGTGGGGTCCTAAAGGGTGAGAGGTGGGGTGTGGTGATGGGGCCCCAGAGCAAAAGGAAGCCATTAGCAGGGAGGTGTTGCTGACTCTCTGGCTGGCCCACAGCATACCCAGAGCCCTGGCAGTGGGGCTTGGGGAAGGCTGGGGTGGCGTGTGTGTTATTCTGGAAGAAATGACATCAGTAGGAACTCATCTCCTTCCCTTCGCTAGGGGGGGAGGGAAATAGGGGGAACCCACTGCCTCTCCGAGTTGAAGAATGGAAACTCAAGCCATCATTAAATTGTGTGGGTCTCCCATCCAAAACTCTTTGCCTTTAGGAGGCCAGAGCTGACCTTTTCCTCAATTTGGAAGCCTCCTTGCCTTTTCCTTCCCCTTAACCCTTAATAGATTTTTGGCTTGCTCAGAAGCAGATACTGTGTTAGGACTTTAAGAGTTGACTCTAATAATGCAGTCACAAAAGTGTGGACACCTCTTCTCTCTCCTAAGCTCCCCTTATTATTCTTTTCATTCTTGAATAATTAAGACCAAGAAGGAGTTTGGTATTTGGTAATCCTTTTCATTACAAATGAGGGAGCTGGAATGCCCTTTTGATGATCTATCTGCATCCTGGTTTTAGAACAGTCATCCAATCCTCATCTCTGTACCCCTTTTCTATCTTTTGGTCCTTTTGCTTAAAAAGCAATGAAGGCTGGAGTTTTTGTGTAGCAGAGACTAGCTGTTCACCTCCTTGTCTCTTTATGTCTACCTCACACTTCTCCCCAAAAAGCTGTAGCATTTTTCACAGACATGATCTCATCCAGCGGCCCAGACCCCCAGGGAAGGGGGCTAGGGAAGAGGAGGAAGGAAGAAAAGGCAACTGCATCAGTAGTAAGGATTATTCTTTTACTTTTTGAGAGAAACTGAGGCACGAGTGTCCCATCTTTCCCTTGCTTCTCCCTTCTCACCCATCTTGCAAGTTCTTACACTCCATATCAGCATCTGTCCATAGTCCCGGACTTTTGTTATTGCTGTTGCTGCTTCTTAATGCATCTCCACAAAGCCTTATTTTTCTAGGAAGTGGGATTAAGGTTAGCACAGTTTTGCAGGCTGATACTGTGAACTTTAACCAAAAGTGTGGCCAGACTAGGGAGAAGAAAGGCGTCTGTGTAAAGAGACCCTGATTCCCAACACCCACAGCATGAAGGGGATAATACCTGGGATAGAGTTCCTTTGGACTGAAAAATACCTACCTTTTCCTTGAAAAGTGGGAAAAAAACATTGTTTGATGGTTCAGGGAATCAGTGAGGCTAGAGAGTGCTGCCTGACTTGAACTTGGCCTGAAGCTGAGCTCTTTGGAAGGAATGGGGGGGGCCTATGGCTCTGGACATGCTCCCCTACTCCCTCCACCCCCAAAACTCCATTGTAACTCGAGATCCCATAGGGATGCAACACAGGCCTATATGTGTGTCCAGGAACTACGATCCTCTCTACTCTCTAGCCAAACACCGTTAATGGCTTCTCCCGGCTACCGAACCAGCAGCTGCCTACAGTGTTGGCGGACTCCCCTTGCTCCCGGAGCCCCCCCATTTCCCCAGCCCCTAGTTGCACTCAGCATAGTTTTGGCTGTTCTGGCAGGGGGAGTTCTCACCACTCAGGTTTCCTGAGTTCCAGGGCCCTCCCCATTCTGTTTGTGATCAGCTCTGAAGCATTTCTGACTCCTGTTTGCAGCTTGAAAATCACTCACATCCTCTCCTTAAAACAGTTTCCCACCCCTAAACTCTTTCACATTCATACCTTGTCACTAGGTATGTTTGACTTTCCCCACTGACCGGGTCAAGCAATTAAAATGACACTAAGTCTCTGATAAACCTTTTTGCTTGACCTTTTTTTTCTTTCTTGGGAGAAATTTTCTTTGCCTCAGTATAATTGAACTGACCCATTTCTACAGTCCTTCCCAAATGTCTCATCTCAGAGGTGAGGGTCCTGAGTTCTTAGAAGCTCTCTGCCAGTTGTGGCAGGTCCTGCTTAACTAGAAAGACTTTAGGTATGACCCCAGAACATAACTATCTCCTGTCTGAGAATTAGCCTAAATGTGGCGAACCTTCTCACCAGATGGAGAGGCTGTGATCAGAATCAGTGAAGAGATCACCCTTACTAACAAAGTCACACTTTTGAAGACATTTGATCCATGAACATCCTAGATCTGGTGAGAATTGCCAGCTTTTGCCCCTCCTTAGATGGAAATTAGATTCTCCTGGGAGCATTCTCTTGCCAATGGGAATGAATGTGTATGTGGATAGATTAGGGAATTCTGGTCCTTTTCAATCCAGTCACTGCTCTTCCATAGATCAGACACTTCATCTTTCTTCTACACATTTTCTCTGACTGTCCCTCAGATCTCATCTCCACCTTCTGGCTTCCTTCAAGTCCCAAATCAAATTCCTCCTGCTGCAAGAAGCTTTTCACAGCTTTTCTTCAATCCAGTGTCTTCTTTCTTTTAGTTATTTCCAATTTATCCTGTATACAGCTTGTTTGTACATAGTTGTTTCCATGTTGTCTCCCCCCTTTAAATTGTGAGCTCTTAGAGAGGGAGTGTTCTTTTGCCTTTTTGTATCCCTAGTGCTTAGCGCAAGGCCTTGTATATAGGAGGTGTTTAATAAATGTTTGTGACTAACTCAAAAGGGAGAGTTACTGGGGATCAGTAACCCTAAGGCTTAGTGGGGATCCAAGAGTAATGGCTAATTTAAATTTCTTAGAATAATTAGAATTTTCTATTCTCATCTTTACTAAAAGAGGTTGAAGTTTTCTCCTAGCAGATAACAATTCTACTCAGAATGGTATGGGTCATCTTTGACTCAGCCAAGCCATGTTGCTAAAGAAGAACTGTCTTCCTCTCTTGAAGGCAGCAGTGATAAATCGAGAGAGTGGGCGGCATGTAGCCTCACAATTGCCCTGGTCCTGGTGTGTTGAACTCGTGGGGAGAGGGGCCAGGATGCAGGTGCATAATGTATGTTTTCTTTTGAGGGGGATGGTAATGAAGGACAACTCTGCCTTGTCTGTTGGACTAGCCAGCCACCTGTCATTCTGTGTGCTCTTTGGGCTTGCTTTCTATTTAAAAGCTATTTTCTTTCATCCAGTTCTTCCTTTTCTTCCTTCCAGGGAGAATGAACTTTCTCAGAGGAGAGAATGGGACATATGATTAAAGCCAACTGTGCTTGTTTGGGTGGGGGGGGGGTGGAGATGGGAGAGTATTGGGGTATTATACTGATGTTCATAGGTAAAGCAGGGAACTTTATGATTCAGGATTAGAAAGACTTTTCTCGATTCCTCCCCTCCCCAATAATATTTATGAGCGGTAGATTTCCTTCTGAGATTGGACCATAGGTTGCCAATAGCATAGGTTGGATTCTGGACAGCAAAGAAACTTTGCTTTGACCAACCAGTTGGCATGTTTGAAAGGCTGATTGCTGCTTGGGGAATGGGGTTTGGGAAATAGGAAAAAGAGCCACTTTATCTTGAACTTAATTCTGCTTCTGAGCTCTATGTAAAGTGTCCAAACTCTCTGCATACCTATTGTAAATTGTAGTTCTCAATCCCAGGAAACAGACAAAGAGCTGTGTACCACTCTGGGACAAGGTCAGGAACTAATTAAGCACTTAATAAATGCTTATTGTCTGCCCACTGGTCCACCCATGCATCTGCCTACCTGCCTGCTGGCCATAGTTTTTAGCAAGTCTAGAATTGAGTGAGTAAAAGTAAACCAAGCCCCTGAGTGTTTCCAGGGAGAGAGTAGTGGATGCTCATGAAATCCACTATTTATGGGAAAGATTCTAAGAGGGCCCAGAAGAGTCAGATCTTTGTCATTGCAAGAGCTAGGCTGTTTTGGAAGAAAGAAGGTATTTTTAGCTGATAGAACCAGATGCCAAAATATAAGGAATCTTGGATCTGAGAAAGGGGGAAAGTTTCTTTGTAAAGAGCAAAGTTATATGGAAAGGTGTTGGGGGGGGGGCAGTGTTGCAGGGAAGGAAGGGGCTAGTTGGGACAACAAGTTGGTGCTACCATTGGTCATTTCTTTGCAGGGAGTGGCTGACTGGAGAAAATAGGGATCCCAGGGGTATGAGGGCTAACCATTTTTCAGGCCAGGGGTCCTGTGGGTCTGGCACATTAATGTTTGGGGGAGGGTTGCGAGGATGCTTCACTGGGAGAAAGTTGCAGTTCTCATGAGTTCAGAAAGGAATGACTTAGAAGAAAAATAGTTTCCTATGTATAAATATCCCCAAATATCTTGTTATGTCAGGTGAGAGGCCAGAGAGGAATGGAGATGTGTACAGGTGATACAGATATGGAAAAGACTTTTCTTCTTTTTGGAAAGTTCTTAGTCTCTCATGGGCTTCCCCTAGAAGATGATGCCTTTCTAGTCTCTCCTCTCTACTTCCTTTAAGTCAATAAAGATAACTAGTCACAGAGAGAGAGGTGGAGGATGGATAATCCTGAAATCATTTCTCTTCTTTTGGAAGGTATTTTGTACTTACCTTTGGATTAGAGTGTGTCTGATGATGAGCTCTTCAGAACAAATTATGAAATTGACCTTTGAAGAGCTAATTTGGAGAGGTAGAAGGTTTTCCAGCTTTTCTGTCCTGCACCCTCTCAGGATTTCCTATGAGACTACACAGCATCAGCCTGTCCCCATCTCCCACCCTCATCCCAGTTTGTTTCTCTTGGGGGTCAGAAGGGATAGCAAAGTAGATTTAGAGTTTAAGAGGACTTCAGAGGTCAAGACTGCACTTCTCATTTTACAGGTGAGAGGAGGTTAAGTGACTTTCTAATAAGTATCTGAAGCAAGATGTGGAACCTAGTTCTTCTTGATTCCAAGACCTTTGGTTTAAAGACTATCTCTGACTTCAAGCTGATGTCCATAAGAGGCTCCAATTAAATGTTTTTGGAATTGTCGTCTAAGAATTTTATCACTTGTTTTAATTAATCATGTTAGTACTGATTTGAAAAAGCAAGATTTATAAGTAATTCAGCATTGGCTAATAATAGAAACTTAGATCTTCACTTTGGATCGTATTAGGACGTTCCTCAAGAAGCACCTTCTTTTAAGGTGCTTTTAAGAAATATTTATTTCAAAATCTGGGGTCACTTAGAACAGGTGAGAGTGTGTGTGTGTGTGGGGGGCAGCTTCAGGATTCGGAAGAACTTGTCTCTCACCCTTGTCCCCTAGCCAGGCAAGCTCAATGTGAATGGCTAGTTCTCCCTTCTTTGGCCTCCCCCACCTCCCCCTACTCCTGGGGGAGAGGGTCGGCTTGCCTTGTGCTGTTTGTCAGAGATAAAAAATCGAGGAGGAGGAATGGAAAGACAGGAGGCACAGGAAGGCAGTTTGGTCGTTTAGAGACAGAGGCACAGAATTAACGTGCAGTGGGGGAGTTGGGAATGAACACTGCCGGCATTGTAATCGGAGAGGGGGCAAGGGAAAAGAGAGAGACCGAGAGAGGGCGGCTGACCCTGTGCTCCCCGGGGACAGGTGGGGAGAGGCGGAACGAGGAGAGAGTGAAGGATTCCAGAGGTGGACTGGCTTCCTCTTTGGGCAGACAGACACAGGGAGGCGGGCAGTGGGCCAGCTCTGTACCTGCACTTCCAATCTGTAGCCCTGACAGCTGCAGCCACTTTGGGGAGGGCTGAGGGTGGGAGGGAAAGAGGAAAGGGGGGAGTGTAGGGGGATGGGGAGGAGGAGATGCTTCAAGAGAGATTGGAAAAATCACAGCCGACATATCAACCATAACTGCCCTCATTCAGCCCTGCTCAGAGGATCAAGTTCAGCAAACAAAGAAGAGTTGTCAGCTCCCTTGACCATTTTGGCAGGACCTCCAGCCTGCCCTCAGCTTCCCGGAGGAGCGGCCGGCTTGATCCTTTAGCTGTGGAGGTTGACCCTAATTCCTTGAGTCCTGCCTTCTCTTGTTCCTGAGGTGAAACCTGCCCTTGGCGTTGCTTACTCTCTGGCTAAGGTCAAGAAGAGCAAATGCCCCGGCTGCCAGGCCTCTGGGCAAGGAGGGAAGGCTGAGGGCAGGGGGGAGCTGGTCTCTGGAGAGGAGCAGTGGGGGTTGAGATGAGGAGTGAGGGAGTGGGCTTACAGCAACTAAATCAGAGGGAGCAGCGGCCCTCCAGCTCTTGCCCGATCAGGGTCACATGTGTTTCCTGGCAGCATTGCAGGTGCTGAGCAGCAGCAGAGGGAGGGAGGGAGCAAGGACCTTGTGATGAATCATGTGGCGCAGGCAGCAGCTCATTCCCTAGGCCTGGGGACAGGGAGTTGATAGCCGAGGGCCCCAAGTGGAGTGTTTCCAGTCCAGTCTGGGCTCCCAAAAGAGGAGGACTGGTGAGATGGAAACGGGCTGGGGAGTTAGGATACCAATCACTAATCCCTAATTCAGGTTCCCTACCTTTCTCAGTGTTTTCTAGATTGTAAAGTGGGGCCCATGTCTATATTCCACTCTGGAGGGAACTAGCCTTAACACAGGAGTCCCTCAATCTAAGGATCATTCTGTCCAGAAAATGGGAGAGGATACCTTCCCTGTCAGGGGAGTCAGGCGGTAGGAAAGCCAAATAGCATTTTTAATTGGAACAGTTATCTTGTATGGGCAGGGGACAGGAGCTCTAATTGAAGTAAGAACTGGCTCACTGGAGCGAGCACCTGTCCCTCAAGTCCCCAATTCACTGGCCCAGTCACCTTTGTGAGCATTCTTTGAGAATTGTTTGGGTGTAGGGGAGCTGAGAATGAAGGAATGTTCGTCTTTAGCTTCCCTTCTCTGTGACCCCATCTCTCCCTACCTCCTTCCCTCCTTCTTTTGAAGGGTCTGGTTTGTGTTCTCAGAGCAGTGGAGGGTGACGGAGTTCTTCTCCCTCCCTCCCTGCTTAGCTCCCCCCTTTCCCTCCTGCTGGCTGGCGGGCCAGGATCCCGGCTGCTACTGATGGCGCTCTCTGGGAGCAGCTGGGAACCTTGCCCAGGCTCGAAGCCCTGCCAAACTATGGAAGGAATAACAGGCTCATAGCTGCTGAGTTCTTTGGCTGGGCTGCCATGCCCTGAGGAGCCATGATTGGGGGGGGTGGGAGGTGGGAGGTGGGAGAGACTGCTTCTCTCCCAGCAGCCATTATCAACCCTCCCCTACCTCAGGGATCCTTTTCCTTGGATGGACTTGCTGGGGATGATGCCATTTTCATGTCAGTTTTCTCTCAGTTCTCTTGGGTTGAGTGAGAAAGAGGCCCTCCAATTTCTTTGGGATTTTAGAGAACTGGCTCTTGTACAGGTGAGAGAGGTACATCCAGGGGCATATCCGTGTGGGCTTTGTTTGGCCAGTCCTGAAGTAGTGCTTTCTCATTGTCTCAGCTCTAGTGCTGAAAGAAAACTGAGAGATCATCTTGTCTAAGCCTTGATTTTCTGAATGAGGTTATTGTTAGAGTGACTTGCTTAAGGTCACACAGCTGACAAGTAGCATAATTGGAAGTCAAAGCCAAGGCCTTTAATATTCAATCCAATGTCCTTTTTGCTTCCATAGTCCCCAGAATGTCTGTCAGTCATTGCTCCTTCATTGTAGAAAGAGAGGTTGAGCTCAGATCCTCTTCCTTCTTTCTCTTCAAACTACCTGTAACAAAAATAAAACTGAGGGAGCAAGAGAGCAGTTTCGCTTCCCAGAGATCTTGAGGCTTGTTTGAACTAGTGTGGATGAGTTGCAGTAGGCCTGAACTTACTCCCTTTTCCTGGTTTTTCCACTTTTTCCTCCCTCTAGCTTGTAATATTTTTAAGGTGTTTCTGTGAATATGAGACCAAACTTTTACTTGGTCAACTAAAATGGCCCATATTAGAATTGAATCCCTGACCCAAATAAGTGAGAATTACTATAATGAAAAGAGTATTTGTTAAGTTTTTACCATGTTCCAAGGATTGTGCTAATGTTAGGAGTATGAATACAACTGCAAAAATGGATCCTTTTGAGGGAAACTATTCTCATGGGGGGAGTAGTGGCCAGTAAAAGGTCTGGAAAATTGATGGGATGGTGAGTTGGGGTCATAAGGAGTAGAGTAACACAGCCCATCCAGGAACAGTGGCACACCTGATGCTCACATGAACCAAAGGAAGATACAAGGAAACAAAGGGCTGCATTCATCTGAGATCTATGTAAGGTAGTATTGACTTTGAGATCTGCACTCAAATCTTGGGTCCAAACAAAATACATGGAATTCTTCTAGAACAGAGGTGTCAAACTTGAGGAATGTGGAGAGCATGCTGGCTATAAAACTCCCTAGTGTTGCCAGAACCAGATTAAAATGTAATTGGAAAATCTTTAACAAAATAAAAATGCAACATAGATAATGCTAATTTGTGGTTTTCTAAGTCAGTATGTGTCAGCAGGGATCAGTTTCTATTTGAGTTTGACACTTCTGCTCTATATTATTGCCTTTGAGATACTTGAAGAAAGCAGTTATTGTCCCTGTATAAGTAAGTTTAAGTTAAATTTGCCCCACTTTGTTCCTTGAGTATTTTGACCATTCTGGTCATTTTTTTTCTTTAGCTATAATAATCTAGCTTTGTCAGTTCTTCTGTTAAATGTGGTTTCTAAAACAAAGTAGAATAATTCAGAATGTGGTATGATCAGGATATGGACAAGTCACTAAACCTCTGGACTTCAAGTCCCTCAAAAACAAGGTAAGCTAACTTCTGAAATCCCTTCCTCTACAGTGTCCTCTCATCTCTGGGCTGGAGAGCCCTTAGGGATTGGAATGGAGTGAAGACTCAGGTTTTTTTGGGATGACAGTTACCTAGAACTTCCACTAACCCCCAGTCTCTGGCACTGAAGACACAGGCCCTTCTACACTAGTGAAAAAGCTCTTTCTTTACTTCCTTGGAGAGGCAGAGGATGGTATGGAGAAGTGAGAAATCAGAACTAGGGCAGAGGCTAATTCTGGGTTCTATAGAGCTAGATTCCTTCCTCTTGTGTCTTCAGTGACACTTTTGGAGATGCTGTTTATCTGCCATCATGAATAAATATTGGTTGGTGTGATTTTGCTAAGAAACCACTTGTTTAAAAATCTCAATTAATTCATAAGCTAATCCACATAGCATTTTAAGGTTTGCAAAACTCATTCCATATCATACCGTACATGATCATCACAGCCACCTCCAGAAGTAGGTGCTATCAGTAACTTTGTTTTATAAATGAGGAAGTTGCCTTGTGTCTGCTCAGGGTAATACAGTTAGGGAGTGTCTGAAGATGAGTTTTAATTCAAATGCAGTGCTCCTATCTATCTAGCTTGACTCCTACCTGCTAGGATCCTGGTCTCCCTACCTTAGAGTGTATTTGCTCAAACAAATAGGGCAGGATGCCAGCCTTGGGGAGAAATGGGCTGCTGTGTCTTTGGGAAAGACAGCTCTTGCTGTTTCTCCTATCAGGAAGCAGAAAAAATGATAGGGAAACTAAAATGATGGGAAATTGCTTCCCTCACCATGAGAGCTTCCATTCCTCTAATGTGTGGGAAATATATCTCACATGCTCAGAAGAGTGGGCTCTGACCACCTAAGAAAGATGATTAAAAGTATATACAGATGAAGATTGCCACCTATGTGACTTCAGCAAGTCCCTCATCTGTAAAGTGAGGGAGTTACACTGGAAGTGGGCTTTGAGGTCCTTTCCAGCTTTGGAACTATGATCCTGTGATCAGAAAGTGGAATGTGGGAATGGCACAGGGCATAGCCAGACAAAGGGCCCTAAGAAAAATTTTGACACTGATCCCTAAGCTCTGTTATTTGGGATTCTTAATTTCTCCTCCAAAATAGACAGGTTTGTTGGCAAAGAAATAGATTGTAATTGCAAGCAGTCTCAGGACAGTTTTAGAGTTAAAATCTTCTTCTGATCCCCTTTGCTGCTCCCCTCTTAGTTTCCTTCTATCTTTTACTTAAGTTGCCCAGCCAGAACACCCAATAGAGACCCCCAGGAAAAGGAGAAATGGCCACCAGAATCAGTTCTCATTTGAAGAATGCTGTTCTAAAGAGGCTGTGCTGGCCTGGCCAGTTCATCCAGGGTCTGAGAATGAAGCCCCTTATAACATAGGGCTTTCCTCTCCTAGCTGAGGCACATGGCTGAGCTCCCTCAGCCATCATTCCTGGGCCCAACTTTGGAGAATTGAAGCTGGGGAGATGTTTGTCCCATTGGCTGTGTTCACCCCCTTTTACTTTCCTTCTCCCCTCAGCCACCTGGGGGCTCATTCAGGATTAAGAAGAGGAAATCTGGAGGTGGCTTTCTGTCCAAATTGAACCTGCCGTTTTGACTTTTTTTTTATCCTGTTATATTTCTATCAATTGGACACAACCCCTTTTCTAGCCCTTGATGCCTTTGGCTTTGAGAATTTCCTCCAAAATTTCACTCCTGGCTTCCTGCTTCCACAGGTCTCAGGAACAGGCTGCTGTGTGGAAGGGCCAGGGTAGAGTTAGGATATGCGCCTTCGAGTGGGTACCTGAGCTAAGTGGGAGTGTCTGCAGGGTGTCTGGTGCTGAATTTGGCATTCCTCTGTATGGATATGACCCAGGCCCAGTGTGAGGATGGAGAAAAGTTAGTGGAAGAAGCCCTGGAGCCAGGGGCCCTGGTCAACCCTTACTTACTCTGTGCCTCGTGTATTGGCCTTCTTTGGTGAGCCTCTAATGGCAGAGACTATTCTTGGAGAGGAAGCCCCTTTGTCCCTGACCTAGTTGTGTGACCTTGGTGAGCCCCTTGCCGTTATCCGCCTACCTTACAAGCTTGTAAGACTCAAGTGAGATAATGGGTGTAAAGCACTCTGCAGACTTTAAAGTGCTCTATAAGTGTGATCTATAATAATGGATCATCTCATAAAACTGAAGCTGAGAGATGTATTCATTGAGATCTTGGTAATAGGAGTTGAAGACCTGATTTTCCAATTCCTGTGGCTCTGCCAATATCTTCATCCTACTCACCTCAGCCTTGGGCTGAGACCATCTGTCTGGATGCTGTGCTTATGGGACCAGCCGACATCAAGCTCTTGTCCACTCCTGGTCTACTTCCCCGATCATATCTTCTGTCTGGGCTCCCAAAGGTCCTTTCTGCCGACCTAAGGGAAGAGTGAGGTCAGCAGTGACGGGCTTACAAGGGGTGCTCTTGAAGTCCTGTGGTTAGGCCTTCCCGGCAGTGACTCAGCCTTTGCAACGAGTCCAGGAGGTGAGGTGTCTGGACAGTGTTGATCTCTCCCCCCCCCCCTCCCCCCAACTCCTTAAGAAATGAACTCGGGTGTGTCTGAGAAATTGGATTCAAGGAGTAATGGATGGGTGGGGAGTGAGGCTGGCACTGTAGTTCTCCCCTCAAAGAGTCTGAAAACCCCTCAGCCTACTCATAGCCTCTAGAAGTAAGAAGATAGCTGTTGCTCCCCCTCCCCCCAATTCTCATTCTCATATCTTATGGGTAGGGGCTGAGGTTGGGAAGCATGAGAAATCGCTTTACCTTCCCTATTTTTACCATACCCTCCCC
>JAJPUD010012450.1:0-49280 GCA_023553655.1 Myrmecobius fasciatus | reverse complement strand
GAAAGAAAGAAAGAAAGAAAGAAAGAAAGAAAGAAAGAAAGAAAGAAAGAAAGAAAGAAAGAAAGAAAGAAAGAAAGAAAGAAATTAGATCAATATAAAATTGCAATAGGTTGTATCCTAAAGTAGTGAGAATCCCATTTCTGGAAGTATGCAAGTAGAGTCAAGATGACTTCATGTTAGGATCCAATAAGAGGTATTCATACCTAGAAAGAAGGTTGGACAAGGTCATGTTTAAGAACCCAATCACCTCTAAGTTTTTTATGGCTCTGAAGCCTGAGACAGACTGACATTCCACTTTTGTATCTAATCAATCATGGAAAGTAAGACCTCTAGTCCCTTCCTTCATAGAACAAGGGAGATATAAGAAGATTCACGAGAAACTTCAAGAAAACCGGCACATAAAACCAGTAATTAATTACCTATTGAAGATAGGAAAGGATGGAAAGGAAGTCAGTAAGTTTTAGATTTATCTGAGTCAAAATTATGTGTAGGAGGCACTTTACTTAGGATCAGGAAGACCAGCTAATAAGCTAAGAGATCCTTCTTGCTACAAGTTATTTAATTTATCCATGCCTCAGTTTCTTCCTCTGTAAAATGAGAGTTAGACTTGGTTTTTAAGGTCTCTTCCAGCCCTTAATTCGTAATCTTATGATCCTATGAACTTATCATAGTTCAGTCTCTTAGCTCTAGATGAATATTTAGCCTATTTTGGAGGCCAGGATCTGTGTTTTGGTCTAGAATTCAAAAAAATTAAAAATAAATATTCAATAGGTATCTACAATGTACCCTGAAAGTATGAGATCAAAATGGGAAAGATCCTACACTTGAGGAACTTTGAACATAATACAATCAGAAGATCCAGATTCTGGATCTTCTTTACCAACCCCTACTCAAATTTGAAGTCTGGATCTCCAGAGTTTTGGGGGTAACCATGGAGTTTAGGAGGGATATTAATAATTAATAATAACAATAATATTATTATTATCAACCTATTTGGTATATCTCCTTGAATATGGTTATCTAATTCATATATCCCCAATATCAGTTGATAACTCAATAACCAATAACTTATCCCAATATCATCTTGGTCATTGATTTCTCTTCAATATCAATTAACCAATTAACATCAATTAGCTTTTACAAAGGAATATTTACTGGAAAAAAAATTTTTTGACTGACCACGTAAACTTTTTTTTTTCATTTTATTTAAGCTTTTTATTTGCAAAACATATATGGGTAATTTTTCAACATTGATCCTTACAAAGCTTTCTGTTACAAATTTTCCCCTCTACCCCCCACCCCTCCCTTAAATGGCAGGAAGTCTTCTACATTTTACTGAAAAATTATAACAAGTATTATAGTACAGAAACATTCTTCCTCAACAGCAATCCTCAAATCCATGATTCCAACAATGGAGAGAGAGAGAGTATTCTCTATAAATTTAGAGTGCTGTTTCAAAAATATCACTAACCTTTAATTTATCCTTCCTTCTACAAAATAAATCAGAATTTGTCTGGCATAGCTGACTTATAAACAAGGAAGACCTGGATTCAAGACCTGTCTCATAATGATTGTGCAATTCTCTGTTGCTATTCAGTCATTTCAATCATGACTGACTTTTCATGACTCCATTTGGGGTTTTCTTGGCAAAAATATTAAAGTGGTTTGCCATTTCCTTCTCCAGCTCATTTTTTATACATCAGTAGACTGAGGTAAACAAGGTCAAGTAACTTGACTAGGGTCATACAACTAATAAGTGTTTGAAGCCAGATTTGCTTAGGAAGATGATTCTTGCTGATTTCAGGTCCAGCATTCTATCCACTGTGCCACCTAGCTGCCCCTCTCAATTCTCTAAGCCCTAGCTTCTTAAACTATATATTACAACCCTATATGGGGTCTCATAACTTAATGTGAGGGGCATGAAATTATAATTTATTAGTAGTAAATGTTTGATTTGTATATATCTGTATACCTGGGGTCATGTAAAAATTTCTTGGGTGAAAAAGGATCACTAGTGGAAAAAGTTTAAGAAGCCCTGCTTAGCTATATCCTTTGATCCAGCAATACCTCTGTTAGGTCTATCTATACCTCAAAGAGATCATAAAAATGGAAAAGGACCTACATGTACAAAAATATTTATAGCAGCTCTCCTTGAACAAGAATTGGAAATCAAAGGGATGTCCATTGACTGGGACATCAAGTGAATAAATTGTGATATATGAGTGTAATTGAATATTATTTTTCTGTAAAAAATGATGAGCAGGTAGATTTCAGAAAAACCTGGAATGAACTGATGCTGAGTGAAGTGAGCAGAATCAGCAGAACATTGTATACAATGACAGCAACATTATGCTGATGATCAAATTTGATACATTTGGTTCTTCTCAGCAATACAGTGATCTAAGACAATTCTAAAAGGCTCACGATGGAAAATGCTATCCACATTCAGAGAAAGAATGAAGTCTGAATTCAGATTGAAGCACATTATTTTCACTTTTTCTTATTTTTGTTTTTGTCTTTCTTGTGGTTTTCCCCTTTTGTTCTGATTCTTCTTTTACAACATGATTAATGTGGAAATATCCTTAATTTATTTGTACATGAATAACCTATATCTGATTGGTTGCCATCTTGGGGAGGAAGAAGAGGAAGGAGGGAAAAATGTAAATCAAAATCTTATAAAAGTAAATGTCAAAAACTAATGATAATTTTTTAAATAAAGGAAGCCATGCTCGAAGAAACACTTTAGGAGTAAATGTGAATTACAAAGAAGAAGGAATTCTCTATCCTAGTGAAATCACAGATTCAGGCTATATGCCTATCTTGCAAAAAAAGCACACGAATTTACACAAACTGATGCTGAGTGAAACAAGCAAAACCAAGAATATATTGTACACAACAGCAGCAAGAATGTATGATGATCAACAATAAAAGACTTGGTTTTTCTCAGTGGTTCAGTGATCCAAAGCAATCCCAATAGACTCTGGACAGAAAATGCCATTTGCATCCAGAAAAAGAACTATGGAGATTGAATGTAAATTAACACATGCTATGTTCAATTCTTTTTTCTGTTGTTTTTTTTTCCTCTCCTGTAGTTTTTCCTTTTTATTCTGATTTTTCTCTCCCAACACGATTCATAAAGCAATGTATATTAAAATAAATAAATTTTAAAAAGGAAAAAAAAAGTAGAAGGTACAGGTCTCTGTCCTGAGATATTTGAAATCAACTTGTTCAAGACCATTTCTGGGACTGAGGAGTGACTCTCATGGAAGTTAAAGAATAATCCATTATTGTGGATTACTGTACTGTGTGCAGACCACAGGGGAAAAGTTAAAGAATTTGGTTAAGAAAGAGTGCTGCTTTCTACAAGCTTACATTCTAACAGGAAGAAGGGATAAAGTCAGCAGGAGGCAGGGTATTTTGTTGCTGATGATTGTGGCCCATATATTCCAGCTGGCCTTTTATTCTTATCCTAATTTCATCTTGGGGCAGTTAAGCAACACAGAGGTTAGAGCACCAAGTTTGAAGTCAGGAAGACTCATCTTCATGAGTTCAAATCTTACCTCCGACACTTATTAACTGATTCTGAGCAAGTCACTTAGCCCTATTTGCCTCAATTCCCTCATCTGTAGAATGAGCAAAAGCAAACCATTCCAGTATCTTTGCCAAAGAAACTCCAAATGGAAGCATAAAGAACAGGCATGACCGAATAACAACTGAACCATTTCATCTTCTTAGACAATCAAAAAACATCTTGGAACCAAAAATGAATTTCTTTGTTGTAGCCTCAGTGGAGCTCCTATGGGGATTTAGGTAAAGTTCCTAGCTTATGTTGATACTGGCTCACAAACAGGGATATAACAGGACCTTCAAGGAAGTTCCTAGTACTAAGTCAGACAGACATATCAGGGGTCCTTAAATCAATACCAGACAAAAGCAATAAAAGGATTGACGGTTTTCACAGTTTAGGCTGGGGGCTTTTGTTGGCTCTCCTAGTTAGATGAGATTGCTAAAAGTTACACACTATAAGAGCATTAACCAGCTAGCTTTCCAGACAAATCATTTCAGCAGATTGGAGGAGAGAGCTGAGGGAGTGAGTGGTGAGGGGAGGGGGAAGAGTAGCTAAATGGTGTCATGATGGAGCACACCAGTCTTGGAAGATCTGAGTTCAAATCTGACCTCAGACACTTACTAGCTATATGACCCTAGGCAAATCATTTAATCCCTATTTGCCTTAGTTCCCTATCTCTGTAAAATAGGAACACAGGAGAAAGAAAAATGGCAAACTAATGCAGTATCTTTGCAAGTCTAAGGGATCGTGAAGAATCAGATGAACTGAATGAACAGCAAGATGTGAGCAATGAGCCCAGCAGAAGGTGGCAACAAGAAACTTGACTATCACAAGCTCAATAAAGATCGAGTGATTCCCAGCAGAGAACAGTACCATGACATCACCAGAACCCATCAGCATCTATTACTTGCCTTGGAAGCTTGAGCCTCCCTGTCTGCCTTCTATGGATGTTTCCTGGTTATAGAGGTTTTTGGCTGGAATGCTACTGTGCTGTTAAGAAATGATGAGCAGCTTCTCAACAATGAAGCAATTCAAGGGAATTCCAATAAACTTGAGATGGAAAATGCTATGTGCCTCCAGAGAGAGAACTATGGAGTCTGAATGTGGATCAGAGCATAGTATTTTCACCTTATTGTTGTTTTTGTATGCTTGGTTTTTTTTTCTCATGATTTTTTACATTTGTATCTGATGTTTCTTGCACAACATGGCAAATATGGAAATACGTTTAAAAGAACTGCACATATTTAAACTATATTAGATTGCTTGCTATCTTAAGGAAGGGGAGGGAGGGAGGAAGAGAGGAAAGGAGAAAAATTTGGAACACCAAGTTTTATAAAAATGTATGTTGAAGGAGCAGCTAGGTGGTACAACGGATAGAGCACCAGCTCTGAAGTCAGGAAGACCTGAGTTCAAATCTGGTCTCAGACACTTAACACTTCCTAGCTGTATGACCCTGGGCAAGTCACTTAACCTCAATTGCCTCAGGGGGAAAAAAGTTTGAAACTATCTTCATATGTATTTAGAAAAATAAAAAGAAATGATGACTTGGTTTGTTTTAGGAAAACATGGGAAGACTTGCATGAAATAATGCAGAAACAAGCAAAACCAAGAGAACATTGTATATAGTAACCACAATGTGGCTAGAAGAGTAATTGTAAATGATTAAGCTGTTGTGAGTTATATGAATATTCAAATCAACTGCTATCCACCTCCAGAGAAAGAATTGGTATATGGAACTATGTATTGTTTAGTTTCACATAAATAGATAGATAGATAGATACAGATATAGATATAGATATGTGTATGTGTGTATGTCAAATGTTGGCCTGCTCTAGTGCAGGTTTGGAAGGGAGGGAAACAACAAGAAACTCAAATTTAACAAAAATTAAATAATAAAATTAATATAAAAATTTTAGAAACCCACAAGTTCCTAAGCCCATTTATACATGTTCCCAAAGCATATACCTCTCTATCTTTCTCATTGGTAAAGTGGTTACCTGTGAGACTATGTACTCCATGTGTGGCTAGAGAGATTTCTTTTTTGGTCACTTTATTTGCTATATCATTTGATAAAATACCCTTTGCTTTGAACTAACATGTCTTCTAGCTGATTGGCATAAGGAAATACATTGATAGGGCTTGTACTATACTTTTGACTCAGTGCTGATTCACCAAGTATCTTAATTCCAGAGAAACTTTTTCTAAGAGCCCAAGGGATGACTCAAAAGCTACATTAAGATAGAAGTATGTATATGGGGCCTGTATCCCAAAGAGATCATAAAAGTGGGGAAAGAACCCTCATGTGCAAAACAATGTTTATAGCAGCTATTTTTGTGATAGCTAGGAAATGGAAATTGAGTGGATGCTCACCAACTGAGGAATAATGGAATAAGTTATGGTATATGATATAGTAGAATATTACTGTTCTATAAGAAATTATACTCAGGCTGATTTCAGAAAATCCCTTACATGAACTAACGCTAAGTGAGGTGAGTAGAACCAGAAGATTCATAGTACATATTGACAGCAAGATTATGTGATATTCAACTAAGACAGATTTAGCTCTTCTCAGAAATATAGTAATCCAAGACAATTCCAATAGACTTGGGATGGAAAATGCTATCTGCATCTAGAGAGAAAACTATGAAGAATGAATGCACATCAAAACATATTATTTTCACCTTTTTTTGTTTGTTTTGTTCTTTCTCATGGTTTTACCCTTTTGTTTTGATTTTTCTTTTACAACATGACTAATGTGGAAACGTTTAAAATGATTGTACATGTATAACCTATATCAGATTGATTGCTGTCTTGGGGAGAGGAGAGGTAAGAGAGGGAGAGAGAAAAAAAATTGGAACTCAAAATTTTACAAAAATGAATGTTGAAAACTATCTTTATATATAATTGGAAAAAATAAAATACTACTGAATTTTTTAAAACATGCAAGTGTGTACATAACAACAAGTGCATCAAAGTAACAAGAAACAAAGTATTATGTGAGTTTCAAGAGGATCAAGAAAGACTTCCTCAAGCAGGTAGTATTTGAGGTGGATAAGAATTCAACAATTAAGTCAGAGTGAGAGTGGAGGGAAATAAGTTACCTCTGGAGGAAAGGTACAAAAAGAGGAAACATAGGACATGTTCAGAGGTTAGAGAGGAAATCTAGTTTGACTGGATCATAAAATGTATAAAAGGGAGTAATATGAGAGAATTCTAGAAAGATAGAATAGCAAGAAGTATAGGAAAACCTTGAATGTCAGAAGCAGGAATTTTAACTTTGATAGCTACAAGGAAGCCAATGAAAGTTTTTTTCTTTTTTTCTTTCTAAAAACATCTAATATTTTCTTTTTCCTCCAATTACATGTAAAAACAATTTTAACATTATTTTTTTAATTTTGAGTTCCAAATTCTTTCTCTTCTTTCTTCCCTTTCCCCTTTGTTCCTTGTTAGTCATGTTGTTAAAGAAAATGTAGACCAAAAACACCTCCAAGAAAAATAAAGAAAGCAAAGAAAAAGTATACTTCAATCTGCATTCTAACTCCATCAATTCTCTCTGAAGATGGATATCAGTTTTGATCATATATCCTTTAGAACTGTCTTGGAGTATTTTATTGCCGAGAATAGCTAAGTCAATCACAGCTGATAATCATACAAAATTGATGTTCTGTTCATTTCACTTTACATCACTTCATGTAAGTCTATCCAGGTTTTTCTGAGGTCATCCTGTTTTGTTATTTCTTATAGCACAATAATTTTCCATCACAATCATATCCAAGAACTTGTTCAATCATTCCCCAATTGATAGAGCCATTCACCAATTGATTAGACAGCCATTTCCCAATTGATATATATCCCTTCAATTTCCAATTATTTGTCACCATTATAAGAACTATAAATATTTTGTACATATAGGACCTTTTCCTTTTTTTTCTTTAAATCTTTTTGGGGTACTTCAGGCATAGTTCCAAATTGTTCTACAGAGTGGCTGAATCAGTATACAATTTCACCAGCAGAGAAATAGTGTCTCAATATTTCCAGATGCATTCCAATATTTGTCTTTTTTTTTAAGCAATCGAGTAATAAAACCAGACAGGTTAATGCTTTTCAAGTAAGAGTAATAAGAGTTTGATAATTGTTGTTATATGAGATGGCTCACATAACAATGAGAAAGAGAGAAGAATACTAAGATAAATGTAGGTGATGTAAAAACACAACATATCGATATTTTTTTTTTAAATTTTGGTTCAGTTTACAATGATTTGGTCTACCCTTGAAGATCCAGGAGAAAAAGAGAGAAGAAAGAAAGGAAAATGGCTAGAGGCAATTGTTTCCATACTTTTAACTTTATTCTTTGTATAAAAAACTAAATAATCACAGCAAGCAGAGTCTCATAATCTATGAATACATTGGAAAGTCATCTGAAAGAGAAAAATCCACTATAGAGTGGGGGCTTAGAGCTAGAAAAAGCAACAGATTTCAAGTTTTTATATTTTGAACAATATTTCTCTTCAGCTTTTAGATTATATTGGAAACTAGCCAGCAAGGGATTAATTAAAACTACTTCAGTTCTACATGGAGGGACAAAGTATGAATTTGCAGGCTGCATGATCTATGGCCATCTTAAGAAATGACCTCCCTGAAAGAGACCCACATGTGCAAAAATATTTGTTGCAGCCCTTTTTGTAGTGGCAAGAAACTGGAAACTGAGTGGATGCCCATTGATTGGAGAATGACTGAATAAATTATGGTTTATGAATGTCATGGAATATTATTGTTCTGTAAGAAATGACCAGCAGGATTTCAGCCTGGAGAGACTTGCATGAACTGTTGCTAAGTGAAATGAGCAGAGCCAGGAGATACACGATTCTAATGGATGTGGCTCTTTTCAACAATGTGATGATTTAAACCAGTTTCAATGATCTTGTGATGAAGCGAACCATCTACACCCAGAGAGAGGACTGGGGGAACTGAGTGTGGATCACAACATATCATTTTCACTCTTTTTGCTGTTGCTTGTTTGCATTTTATTTTCTTTCTCATTTTTTCCCTTTTTGATTTGATTTTTCTTGTGCAGCATGATAATTGTATAAATATGTATGCATGTATTGGATTTAACACATATTTCTACCATGTTTAACATATATTGGACTATTTGCCATCTAGGGGAGGGAGTGGGGGAAGGGGAGGGAAATTGGAACACAAAACACGAGTTTTGTTGAAAAATCACCCACGCATATGTTTTGAAAAATAAAAAGCTTTAATAAAGAAAAATATATAACTAGCCGATAAAAAGTTAAATAGTAAAAAAGAAAGAAAGAAAGAAATTACCTCCCCCCTTAAAAAAAATGGAACAACCTAAGATGTTTTTTAGGAGCCTCCTTATACCAGAGAGTTATGTACATTTTCTGGACTGATAAGCAATCAGCTAACTAAACTCCCTTGCTGGATAATTAATGCAATAAGACTATTTTTTTGAAGGTTTGAAGTTAGTAACATTTGAGTCATACACAAAAAGTGCTGGTGTCACAATTAGATGTAGTTATACTCCTTGATTGATGTTTGCTTACATTGTGTTTCCTTTATCTGATATATCGTTTGTGTAGATAAGATTTTTCTTGCACACCAATGATAAGTTTGAAAATATGTATACATATATTCGATTTGCCAATATTTTAACATAATTAACATGTAGTGGATATCCTGCCATCTAGGGGAGGGGTGGGGAGTTGGGGGGAAAAATTTGTAACGGAAAGCTATGTAAGGGTTATTGTTGAAGAATTACCCACACATATGTTATGCAAATAAAATAAAAATTTAAAAAAAAAAACAATTAGATGTAGTTATTTAATTCTCTCACCACATCTTTCTCATGACATATAGCATCCATGGGCACAACCATCTAGTTGAAAGAAACATAGCAGTTATCCCTTCCACATTGCAACTTTTTTCCATCACAGTTTTAACATATCACAGATTGTCATAAGAAACTTCATGGGAATGGGGGGGGGAGTTTTGAAGAAGCTGCAGACAAAGGCCAGGGAAAGCCAGCAGACAACACAGAAAATGTTTGGAAACTCAGAAATGCATAAAATATATGTATAATATCCTATATTATCAACATTTTATCTTTTAATACTATAAACACTCCATAAAGAAAAAAAAAAAAAGAAAAAAATCAGACTTTGCTAGAATGAAGAGCAGGCCAAAAAGTTTATGCTGATTTTCCAGATCCCGGAAACACCTGTATAATGAACAGAGAAAGGCATTTTAGTTCATTCAGGGATTGAGACTATAATTCTGAGCATCTCACCAGAAGTATGCTATAATCAAGGCCAGCCTTACTCTCCATTACATCCATAAAGAATGAATTCAGTGTTTGTTCATTAGCTTAAGTCTCCTCCAAGGAGAACTTTAAGATTTTAGTAGATACTAAAAAAGCTAATGTCACTTTAAGCTATGTTATATAAACATAGTGTCCTGATCATGGGAAGTAATAGTCCCACTGTACTTTAGGATGGTCAAGACAAAGAGGCAAAGCTAGTAGAGGGTGATGAGGATCTTGCTCCAAGAGAACTAGAATAATGAGATCACTTCTTCAGTATCCCATCCTGGTACTTTTCAAGGTCCTCTGTAAGATAAGCACTGAAAGGAACCACAAAGGCTCTATTTCTACAGTTTTCCATCTCTGAAGAAAATAGAGGAAAACATTCTCATATCTCTCATATTATATTTCTCTTATTTCTCTATGGTGCCAAGCTTGATCACTGCAATTATAGTACAGGAATACCTAGGAGATATTATGAGTTCAGTTCCAGACCACTGCAATAAAGCAAATATTGCAATAAAGTGAGTCATGAATTTTTTTTGTTTCCCAGTACATATAAAAGTTTTGTTTACACCATATTGTAGTCTATTAAGTATCCAATACTGTTATGTCTTTTAAAATGTACACACCTTAATTAAAATGATCTTATTACTAAAAATGATAATTATCATATGAGCTTTGAGCAAAGGATGTTGCCTCAGTGGTGGTGGCTGCTAACTGATCTAGGTGGTGGTTGCTGAAGGCTCTGGTAAATTTTTTTTTAATTTTTTTATTAAAGCTTTTTATTTGCAGAACATATGCTTGGGTAATTTTTCAACAGTGACCCTTGCAAAGCTTTCTGTTACAAATCTTTCCCTCCTTCCCCCACCCCTCCTCTAAATGGTAGGAAGTCCACTACATGTTAATTATGTTAAAATACTTGACAAATCGAATATGTGTATACATATTTTTACAGTTATCTTGCTGTGCAAGAAAAATCATATCTACAAGAAAAAAAAACCTGAAAAGGAAAACATAATGCAAGCAAACACCAATAGAAAGCGTGAAAATGCTATGTTGTGGTTCTGGCAATTTCTTAAAATAAGGCAGCAATGAAGTTTGCTGCATACTTTGAGTCTTCTTTTCACTTAAACGCTTAAAGGCCATTGTAGGTTTATTAATTGAGCTAATTTCAATATTGTGTTTCTGGGAATAGAGAGACCCAAGGAAAGGGAGAGACAGGGAATGGTCAGTCAGTATATTAGTCAGAAAACACACAACATTTATCCATTAACTTCACCATCTTATATGGATATGGTTGCATAGTGAAAGTAGAATAAGGTAGACTAGAGAGGATCAGGAAGTAGGTCATATGAAATCTATGTGTGAGTATGTTGAAAGGAAAAGCATGTGCAGGGAGGGAAATAGGAGAAGCTGAGACAATATAGTACAATGAATGGAGAGAAGCAATGGCTCTATAGTCAAAGAAATGGGTTTGAAATTTTACCCCTGAAAATGTCACCTGTGTGACCTTCAATGAATTGCTTCTTTGGGTCTCAGTTTCCCCCTTCTGCAAAATCAGAGGTTTCAACCAAATCAATGGGATCAAATTAAAATAAAAAGAAAATTTTAAAGTGTAATATTATATATGTTTTAATATATTCTTATTTATTTTTTAAAATAATTCTCTTATATTTTAATCTAGTACAGAGTGTACTTGGGCATGTTATGGGATGCTTTGGGCCTGCAGGCCACATGTTTGACACCTCCGCATCACTAGATGATCTTCCAGCTCTAGATTTATGATTCTATTTTTGTAAATGGCTTCTGAAAAGGGAGAGGAAGAATTTTTCCAGATGGATAACTTGGGCTCTGGTAAATATTTAACAACCTGCTGTATAAGAGGATTGAGGGGGCAAGGAGAAGAGAAGGATCTCTGAGTTTGGAGAACTACATTCTCTCATTCCATTGTAGGAAAGAGCTACAGTTCAGCAAATGTCCACTAGGTGACGTCTGGAAACCACATGAGAACTGCTTTAAACTATACACAATTGGTCACCCTACAGCTATCACTCTCCCTGCTTCTGCTCTCTGGCTTCATAGACCCTGTGCTCCCTTTTGCTGATTCTCAAGGCTATTGCTATTGCTGAGTCATTTCAATAATATCTGCCTTTTCATGACCCCATTTGGGATTTTTTGGGCAAAGATACTGGAGGGTTTGCCATTTCCTTCTCCAGCTCATTTTACAGGTGAGGAAACTGAGGCAAAGTTAAGTGACTTGTCAGTTTGGGATTTAACTCAAGTTCTCCTGATTCCAAGATCTAGCTGTCCTTCTCAAAAGTGCTTGTCCTATCTATGGGGAATTTATTGTCCACCTATGTTAAATTAGAAATGACTGGAGAGATTTATATGAATTGATGCAAAAACACCAAGAAAACATGCATGCCTAAAATAATAATGATAATAATAATGATTTATATTTAGCATTTGTATTTATATTATTAATATTATTATAACATATATTAAGCATATTTACATGGTTTTTTAACCTTTGCTAGCAAAGAGCTTCAAGTGTCATTTCATTTAATCCTCAAAGCCACTCTGTAAGGCAGGTACCATTTTACAAATGAAAAAACTGAGGCAGATAAAGATTAAGTGATTTGCCTAGGATCACATGGCTAGTAATTGTCTGAGACTATTTTTGAACCCGTCTTAATGACTCCAAGTCCAGCCCTTTATACCTTGAATATTCATGGAAAGAACAAAAAAATGTATGTAAATAGAATGCTATTAAATCATAATGACCTAGTCTGATGAGAGAGAAAGAAAGAGAGAGAGAGAGAGAGAGAAAGGCACTTCCTACCTTATTCATCCTAATTTTTTACAGAGGTTACGGGCCATGGTTGAGCAACAGCCTATATCAACCTATATCTATCTACTTTCCTATCTACCTAGGTAGGTAGGTTGGTAGGTAGGTAAGTAGGTATAATGGGTTCCTAATCTGTTCCATAAGATGGAGGATGGATGGATGGATGAATAGATAGATACACAGATAGAATTTTTCTACTTTTGCAATTTTTTCTTCCTCTTTTAAGAAAAATAATTATAAAATTCATAAATAAAAATTCATAATTTAAAACTTATAATTTATAAAAATAAATATGTGACTAAAAGCAGAGATCATTTTTAGAGTACTAGAGGCCTACATTATCCCCATTCACTCACTTTCCAGAGGTTCAGTCCCTCTTATTTCCTGCCCCTTACCTACTTTACCCTCCCAGACCTTCCCCCATCTCAGTGCTCTCCTCTCTCTCATATTTCTCCTCTTGTCCCTTCTCCTTCAGCCCTCTGGCCCCTCAAGTCCTAACTCCTCCCAGAAGTCTGCCAGGCTTCTGGGAGGAAGTTCTCCTCATACACAACCCAGCCCCAAGCCTTCCAAACACGCTCTCCCTCGCCCATATCCTCTTAAGGACCCTCCCCCAAGTTCATTCCATCTTTGTCTTTTTACCTTTCCTTTCCATGGTGGGGGAGGGGAAGAGAACGCAATGAATTTAAGAAACATTTATTTATGAGCAGTACTAGGCAAGTCCTAGGCACCGAAAAAGATGTGAAAATTAAAAAAATTTAAAAAAAACACTGGGAAGAGGGAGATAGAGTACTCTAGGAACGGATACGTTTGAAGTTTCCAGTTAACAATTTAATTCAGCATTTAAATGCCTTCCGAATGCAGAACAATCACCATATTGGACTCTGCTGGAGAAGATAAAATATTTAGCTAAAACGGTGTGCAGGTGGAAGCAGGAGCGGAGATCTTTTGTCCTCTTCGACCTCCATTTACCCTTCCAGTGACTGGAAAGAATGGTGACTACAAAAGCCTTGCATAATGGTAGGCGGGAATGGTTACTGGTGGAGATGGGGGGGAGGGGGGGCGGGAAGCTAGGAAACTGGTATTTGGTGACTGGAAAGGGACTCTGGAGAATTTGCCTGCATTTTCTAGGAGGTAACCGGAGTACCCTAGAGAGTCATCCTCCAGATCCTTGCTTACAGAATTATGCAGAGTGTGGCACTGGGGAGAGCCATGGAGAACAGCTGGACCCAGAGAAAAAAGCCGCCACCCCTCCCCCAATTCCTTTCTCAAGCATCTGAAGACCACAGGGTGGAGGAGGGGGGAAGGCCTCAGTCTGAGGAATCCTCTTCAAATGGTTGTTTATTCCAGGGTCTCATTCTTTTTTTTTTTCTATTTGTTTTTGCACATCTTTTTTTTTATTTTATTGATATAATTTGTTCATAAAACAAAGAAAAAGTGAAGCAAAACCAATAGAAAGTGATGACATATGATCTGACAATGTAGGAAGTATCCTGGGCCCATAGCCCCTACCTCTCTGCTGATAGCACTCCCTCTGCCAAAAGCAAAACAACTATTAATTATTTTACTTGCCTTTACAGCCTTCAAAAGTTGGAGGAAATCAATGAAAGGAAATTCTTTTCTATGACTGATTCTCACCCATAAGGAAGGAACCTTAGAGAAAAGTAACCATTCCATCTTAGAATTTGTGACTGAGGAGAGACATAATTAAGCCGTCTTTAAATAACACATGAAAGAAAAATTCTATTTGTTCTGCTTGGCCCTAGAGAACAGTATTAGGAGTAATGTGTAGAAGTTGGGGGGGGGAGCAAATTTAGACCTAGACCAAAGACAAACTTCCTAATGTAGGGCTCCTTTTGGGCTAAATTTGCCCAAGTTACTCGTTAATTTGAATTCCCAGGGGACAATTACCTCAGTTTCAAGGTACTCTGTGAGACTGTTATTAAAACTATAGCTTACAAGCCTCACTAATATGTTTGTTTTTGACTAGTTAGCTAATTGTCAACACCAAGGCATTTGATAAGATGGCATAATAGGAGAATTAACAACAAATTATCTCTCCCATAAACTTGGAGAATATACTCTCATGGATACACAAAGCATCAGTGAGAAGGTTGGATATTCATAGAATTCCTAAGTGAAAAATCACACAAGTAAGGAAAATGGGTAGTCAAGATAACTTACCTCCAACACAACTTATTCTCTTACTACCCATATCATTCAGGTCTTCTTGTGATGTCTTCATGCTCCTATTAATGGGTCTTAGCATCTCTAGTGGGATTATTCCACTCTATCCCTTGGACCTGCCTTTGACTAGACTCCAGTGATTGGCCATGAGCTCCACTGGAACCAGCTTTTGTCTTCAACTGAAATCCTGGCCTAGGATACTGAAGAACTAGAACTCATACTCTAGAACCATCAAGAATCTCATTTCTCAGGTCTATTATTTTCTGGTAAGATCTCAATTCCAGGGTAATGGATTTTTTTTTTTACCAATTCAATTCACTTCTGTAGTTGGATTCCACTTTGACTTGACTTGCTCTGCTCATTGATATCAGAACTTGCAAAATATTTCAAACCCATAAAGTTTCTACCAGTCCTAGGCATATCCATCCACTAAGATGGATATGGTCAGAAAAGACATGGAGACAGGATGGGAGTTTCTTCTGTACCAAAATCTCTGGATGCAGCTCAAAAGAGTCTCCATGCTTCATAATCAGAGAGAGCTGGAAAAACTAGTAGCTAGTTAGTACAGAACACAGGCCTTAATGTAGGAAGATCTGAGTTCAAGTGTGACCTCTGACACTTACTAGCTGTGTGATCCTAGGCAAGTCACTTAACCCTGTTTGCCTCTATTTCCTTAACTGTTAAAAGAGGATAATAATAATAATAACCCCTATATCCCAAAGTGAGGAGTCAAATGAGTTAATCATTGTAAAGTACAGTGCCTGGTACATAGTTAATGCTATATAAAGGTTAATCATCAATTTTCATGAGGCCATTTAAGAGATCCCAGTCATCTGCCATAGCAAACCCTTCAGTCTTGAGTCTTATGTGGTTGCATGCTATTTATTTCATGGTCAAGCAGAAGAGGCAGGGAGTACTTTTAAATGTGTTGGATAGCCCAATTCCCCTGATCCTGTTGTCTCCCTTATTAAAATATAAATTCCTTGAGGGCAGAGCTTGTTTTACTTCTGGTTTTATATCTTCCTAGCTTAGCACAGTGCCTGGTGCATAAATATTAATTTAATAAGTAAATGCTTGTTGATTAGCCGAGAGTGAGGATTTCTCTTGCCTTAGAAGTTTTTAAGCAAAGATTGGTAACAACTGATTAAGTATATAGTGGAATGGCCCAGTTTTTCAGGCAGAGTTTGAACTAAAACTCACTGAAATTTTGGGAAGTCAGGGCAAAGATTGAAAAATCTTCCCCACAATCAACAGTGTTGCTAGGGACCTCCTTAAAGTTTAAGGAAGGCATGAAATGCTGGTTGAAAGAATTTACTTGACCCAACCCATCTTATTAGGAAGACTTGGAAATATCTTTGGTAACCCAAAAGGACCTTCTCTGTGCCTCCTGGGTGGGGTTCTGGTTTTGGCTAACAAAGGAGCTGAAAATGTGTTGATTAGCCCTGGGACTGATAACTACCACCAGAGTAAGATTGATAACTCTCCTTTTGAGGAGGAAGAAATCTCAGCTACGGCAGAGATGTCCAGAAGATGGCAGCAGCATCTAGGCAAAAGCAAAGCAAAGCAGAACCACAGTGTGAGAGCATAGTTTGTTGCTGGGAGACTGAACCACAAGGGAACCAGTTGTCCAGGCAGCATTTCTCTCCCGTGATGAAAGCCAAAAGAGATTATTGGGGGAGGAGGTGAGGGGAAGGGGAAGTTAGATTGATTCTAAGACTTGATTTTACCTTGTTATTTTATCTTACTATTCTGTCCTGATTAAAAGCTTTACTATTGTATGTTCTTGCCATAAAGAATAGATAAGTACTAGAGATGTATTTATATAACTATGACTACTCCCAAATATCCCACACTTGACCTGGGGAAGCTCCAAGGGGTTCTAGGATTGAATAGAATCCATACTACACAACAAAAAAAAAAAACAAAATTAAACTGTGAAAAACAGAATGACAGGCATCACTGTTAAAGCAGAAGAATGACAGGCTTAGAAAATAATGAAACAAAACAAAACAAAACAAACAAAAAAAAAAACCAAAGCAATGCATTTGAAAATTATAGATTTGGTAGATGAATCAAGAAGAAAAAAACTTCAAAAATAGCAAGGCTCCTGGAGCCAATTTTAAAATGAAAGAATTTAATTACTATGCCTAAGGAAATTGTACAAGAAAATTTCCCAGAAATATCAAAAATAATTTCGAATCTACAAATAAAAACAATTCACAGACCCTCAATAAGAGATAAATTAAATATTTAACTCAACAAGGCATTCCACTGGTAAACTTCAAGACTGCAAAGACAAAGGAAAAAAATATTTCAAAGAAATACGAGAGATAACATTTATCAACATTAGAGATAAACCAACATTGTTTTTTACAAAAACCACAAATGACCAAAGAAATTTGTGTGTGTGTATGTGTGTGTGTGTGTGTGTGTGTGTGTGTGTGTAAAACTTTAAGACATGGTCTAGATGCTAGGATTAGCTTCCGAGAAAAATAAGCATTCTTTAAAAAATAAATAAATAAATAAATAAAACAAATGATAGATTGATATAAAAGAAGTTCTCATACACACCAAAATATTTATAGCAGCACTTTTTGTGATAGTGAAGAATTGTAGACAAAGTAGATACTTACCAATTGGAAAATTACTAAATAAATTGTGATACATGAATGTATTGGAATACTGCTGTTCCATAAAAAATGGTCTATGTGATGAATACAGAGAAACATGGAAAGATCTACATGAACTAAAGCAGAATAAAGTAGGCAGAGCCAAGAAAACAAAATAAGCATTTACTATGACAATGTAAATAAGAAAAACCATATACACCAAAAAATCTAAAGGGAATGTTACAAAATTAAAGAATAAGCAAGGCTCCAAAGAAGAAATATGGGAAGACACTCCCACACCACCTCTTTGCAAAGGTGGGAGGTCCTCAGCTGTGATAAATTACAAATATTTTCAGATATTTTTGATCAGTTATGCTAATTATACTTCTTTTTTCTATTCTTTTTTCTTTTTTTATATTTTAAGAAATATTGTTTGTTGTCTATGATAGCTCTTTGGGAAGAGAAGGATGAAAGAAAACAAAATAAAAAACAAAAATTATCAATGAAAGAACTTATTTCTAAAAAGAAAACAAATGGAGACATTTAAAAAACCAAGAAGACCTAAAATACTTAGTAGAGAGGGGGGAAATCCCTTACTTTGAAAAAAAAAAATGTAATTGAACAGGAAAAATACCCAGAAAGTTAAGTATTTAGAAGATTTCAATTGCATCTTAACATAAAAGCAAAGGTGGGCTGACAAATGTTTAAAAACCAGAAAAAAGTATGTACAGCATACTTTTAAGTTTAGTCTGCATTATTAATATTTTTCCATTGCTTTCTTAAAAGTCTGGAAATTTAATAAAACAAAAAAAAAACCCCTCTGATTTGTAGCTTTGATGATTTCTGAGGTTTAAATGCTCACACTGGCAATTTAACAATCAGCTCTACTGAACATTTAAGCTTGATCCAGCACACCTCTCTAAGTCTCTTTCATAAAGTAAAATAACAACAGTATTATATTGGTTAAATTATTGAATAATAAAGTTGACCTTCAAAGAGGAGAAAAGAAGAGGAAACACATTTAAGTGGGGAAAAAAAGAAAAAAATACAAATTTTTTAAAAAGAGAGAAAAGGCGAGTATGTGGACATGCTATGCTTATTTTTGGAAAAAAAAGGATTCCAGCTCTAGAGATATAGAATTAATAGCATAAAACAATTTAGCATTTTTCTTTCAGTTTGGTCTAGAAATAACAATAGCAAAATTGGAAAGTTGTGTTATATTCTAACAAAAAACTAATTTAACAAAGATAGCAGAAAAAATCAAATTTAACCACTGTTACAATTAATATAAATTGACTGAACTGTCCCATAAAAAGAAAAAGGGTTACTCAGTGAATTGCAAAACAGAATCCAACAATAGGTAGTCTAAAGGAAACTCATTTAATACAAAAAGAAATGAAACTGAAGCCAGAAGTTAACAAGAGATAAACAACAACAACAAAAATTATCTAGCTTAAAAGCATCACTGAAAATGAAATCACATAAATTTTTAAATATATTTGTCACTCTCACTTATATGGCTACTCTCTCCAGTAATGTTGAAATTCAACCATGCTTTCTAAATTTGTACAAACTTAGTCCCATGTTTTTCGATAAATTCTGCACTAGGAATTCACCCAATATGCTAGGAATCTTCCTCCATATCCTCAATATTATCTGATTCTCAATGGAGAATGTTTTGTTATACTTTGCTCTTGCCCTATGACCAACCCACCTTCTTTTCAAGTCATACATATCTGATAACATCCTTTTTACTGCTTTTCTCATGAAATACTTCATTGTTAGCATATTGCAGGCTCTTTGTGCCCCATATGTATGCTTCTAAATGGTCTTTTGAGTAACAACTTTAATTTTGTGCACTGAATAATAATTAGATTTCTAGATGAAAACTCAGTCTCAAAAAAAAAAAAAAAGAAAAAATCAGTCATAGATTTTACCATCACTAATAGATCCTGACAAAAGGAAAAGTAAGAAAGATATTTTTTTTTTAGAAAGATATTATAGACATGATAACAGTATGGAATAACATGAATGTAAAATGGAGATATAGTAAGAAATTCATGAAAAAAGCAGGAAATTATTTTTTCCTCAAGATATGCAAAACAACTATAAAATGTTCATTATATTCTTGACCATCACAAAGTCTTAGATAATTTTAGAAAGGCAGAAATTTCTAATACTATATTCAAAGGTCATAATACATTAAAACTAAAAGTAAACAATCATCTAAGTAAAGGAGGCAGATCTGTATGGAAATTGTGGAACATTATTATATTAAAGTTAGAGAAGAAATTTTTTGGAAATCAACAGACTATCTAGAAAGATAACAAAAAATTATTGCATATTAAAATTTAGAGAATGCAACCAAAGTCATAGTAAGTGGTAAAATGGTGTTAAACATTCAGAGTAACAAAAACAGCAGAGAAACATAAGTTTGTATTTAGATAAATTGCAAAAGAAACAAAAAAAAACATTAAAGAAAGCCAGAAAAGGGGAAACTTTCAAAATCGGACATTAATAAAATGGAAAACAAAAGAACAGTGAATTAGTAAATCCAAGAGCTGTTTTTTTTTTCTTAGATCAAAATGAATTATAATTATTTTGATATTTAATCAAAAAAGGAGTGACTGTCAAATTATCTAAATTAAAAATTTGAAAGATGAGACCACAGCCAATGCAAAGCAATCATTAATCAGACATTACTATGTTAAATTTTATACCCATACATTTGAAATTAAAAAGTAGAAAGGTATTTTAAATAAACTTCAAGTTCTTTGTTATTTATATCAAAAATAAGTATTTTATATATTTTTATGTATTATCTTTTAATATCAAAATTTCCCTTAGTATCCCCTCCCCCCCAGAGAGCCATCAAATATAAGAAATACTCTTTTTAAAGAAAAAAAATCAGACCAATCAATTTTTTGAGAAATCTGAAAATATATGCAACATGCCATAGCGATGGACCTCCCATCTCTGCAGAGAGGTAGAGTGGAAGTATCTTTCCATCTCTTCTTTTGAACCATGGTTGTTCTTGGTAATTCTTTAACATTCATTTTTGTTTTGTGGCTGTTCTTTCTTCTTTTTTTATTAAAGCTTTTTATTTGCAAACATATGTATGTATAATTTTTCAACATTGACCCTTGCAAAGCTTTCTGTTACAAATTTCCCCCCCCTCAACACCCACCCTTCCCCTAGATGACAAGAATTCTACTACATGTTCATTATGTTAAAATACTTGACAAATCGAATATATGTATACATATTTCCACACTTATCTTGTTGTGCAAGAAAAATCGTGTCTACAAGAAAAAAAAAATCAGAGGAAGAAACACAGTGCAAGCAAACATCAATAGAGAGCATGAAAATGTTATGTTGTGGTCCATATTTCATATCCCTCTCTCTGGGTGTATATGGTCTTCTTCAGTGAACAATTGGAACTGGTTTGAAACATTTCATTGTTGAAGAGAGCCATGTCCATCAGAATTGATCATCATATAGTATTGTTATTGCTGTGTATAATGATCTCCTGGTTCTGCTCGTTTCACTCAGCATCAGTTCATGCAAGTCTCTCCAGGCCTCTCTGAAATCGTCCTGCTGGTCGTTTCTTACAGAGCAATAATATTCCATAACATTCATATACCATAATTTATTCATCCATTCTCCAATTGATGGGCATCCATTCAGTTTCCAGTTTCTTGCCACTACAAAAAGGACGCTTGTGGCTATTCTTTCCACTTGTCTTGTTGTAATTATTCTGTGTACATTTTCTTGGCTCTGCTTCACTCTAATTCATGGAGATCTTCCCTTGCTTCTCTGTATTCATTACATTCATCATCACTTATAGCACAGTAATTTTTTTTTTGTATTTGTGTACCCCAATTTGTTTAGCCATCTCCCAATCAATGGGCATCTTTGTTTCCAATTCCTTACTTTCACAAAAAAAAAAAATGTTGCTATAAATATTTTGGTGTATATAGAGACTTTTTTCTTATCAATAGTGACTTAGGGATATAAGCCAATTAAATGCAATGGGTCAAAGAATGTGAACATTTAACCACTTTATTTGCATAATTCTAAAATAGTTCCCCCAAAACTGATTCACATCTATATGGACAATGGACTAAGTGTTCCTATCATCCCACAATCTATCCAACATTGATTATCACCATATTTTATCTTTGTGAATTTTCAGGATATAAAATGGAATCTCAAGGTTGTTTTGATTTGCATTTTTCTTATTAGTGATTTGAAGTATTCTTTCTTATAACTGTAAAGAGTTTGCAAATTTGTGCATTTATTTTTCTTTTCATTATTTTGCTTTTATTTATTCTATTTGTTTTGTTTATTTTTCTTTTCATTTCCTGTGACCATTTATTTATTGAGGAATGACTTTAGGTTTTACATCTGTTCGTTGTTTTTATATATATATATATGTATATACATATGTATATATGTATGTATGTATGTATCTTGGATACCAAACTCTTTTTTTTTTATTAATACTTTTTAGTTGCAAAACATATGTATGGGTAATTCCTAAACATTAACCTTTACAAAGCTTTCTGTTACAAATTTTTCCCCTCTACTCCCCACCCCTCCCCTAGATAGCAGGATATCCACTACATGATAATTATGTTAGAATACTTAAATCGAATATATGTATAGTTATTGCCACACATCATTTTTTGTTCAGGAGAAATCGTATCTATAAGAAAGAATAATCCGATAAAGGAAATACAGTGCTTGGATACCAAACTCTTAACAAGAAATAGCATACAAAGATTTTTCCCCCTTATTTGACACTTCTCTTAGTATCTTAGGGGGACATTAATTTTACTTGTGGAATAGCTTTTCAGTTCCATGTAATCAAAGTTATCATTTTTATCTTTTATAATTGCCTCTATCCCTTGTTTGGTTAAAAATACATCTTCTACCTATAAATGTGAAAGGTCTATGATCTGTCTTTTATTTTTTTAATGGTATGATCTTAAATGGTATATATCCATTTAGTATGTAAAATTGAATATGATGTAAGATATTAGACTAAGCCCAATTGCCACCAAGCTTTTTTTTCCCCCAGTTCCAGATGATTTTATCAAATAAGGAGTTTTTTCCTAAGTAATTCGTGTTTTCCAATTTATTATTATTTATTATTAATAAATTTCAAATTTATTATTTATTAGTTATGGAACTCCATTGTTTCTGTTTCTCCCTTGTCTAGTCTGATCCAGTGATCTATCTCTATTTTTTTTTAATCGATACCAGATAGATTTGATGATTGTATTTTTATAACATAGTTTAAGGTCTAAAAGTGCTATTTTCCCTTCAACTCTACTTCTTTTCATTATTTCTCCTGATATACTAGATCTTACATTTTTCCAAATGAATTTTGTTATTATTTTATTGAGTTTTTAAAAGTATCCCTTTAATAATTTTACTGGTATAGTATTCAAAGTATAAATTAATTATGGTAGCATTATTGTTTTTATTATATTGGTGAGGCCCAGCCATGAAAACCAAATATTCCTCCAACTATTTAAGTTGTTCTTTATTTCTTCATTTTATAGCTAATTGGAGATTTCCCTTTCTATTACTACCTCTAAAATTTATCATAATTATGTAGAAATCCTTTCAGTTTCAAGACTATAAAATTTATTTTATAGCCTGTAACTTTACTGAAGTCATTAGCTCATATAGTATTTTGCTGATTCCCTAGGATTTTCTAAGTAAAGTATCAGTAGCAAATATCTCCTCTTTACTTATGCCTTTATATTTCTTTATCTTAATTTATAATATTGCTAGTAGATGAATATATATGAAAAATAAAATATCCAAACTGGAAGAGATTAATTCCAAAAGAAGTCAAAAAAGTCATTAATGAGCTGTTGTATATGAAAGAACTGGGACTGGATAAATTCACAGTGAATTTTCCTAAATATTAAAAAAAAAATGTTTTGTGTGTTTGTGTAAATATACATATGTTTATGACCTTTAAATATAGAAAATGAAGGTATATAACCTTAATTATATGGTCTTAGTCCTCAAACCTAACAGCAGTGCTTTTTGGTATAGAGGTAGCACTGGAGTGCTTTTTTGGTAGTGCGGGTATGGAGTCAGGAAGATTTGAGTTCAAATCTAGTCTCAGACAATTACTAAGATGTGTGACCCTGGAAAAGTTACTTCACATTTTCCTCATCAGTAAAATAAGCTGGAGAAGGAAATGGCAAATTGTTCAGTATCTTTGCCAAGAAAATCCCAAAAGGGGACATGAAGAGTTGGACAAAATTGAAAATAAAATAATAACAATAATTTTATCTTATTTTTATTATTACCCTTTGCTTTCATATTACATGTGTGGTTGTATCCCTCCTCCTTTATCTATGAGGCTTATAATAAAGATTAAAAATGAAAGAAAAAAGGTAATTTAGCATAAACAACACATTGCCCTTGTCTGATACACAATATGCTCTATCCAGAGTTCCTTTTTCAACAGTAAAAGAAAACTATTTTCTCAATTCTTCTCCAAAGCCAAACTTGGCCATTATAACTACACAATGTTTAGTTTCAATTTTTTGTTCTATTTATATCATTGCAGTAATTTCAGAATTTTTCTGATTTTGATTACCTCATATTTACTGCAAGCAATTCACAATGTTAATGCTGAGTATATAAAAACAAAAACAAAATAATTCCTGACCTCATGGAGTTTACATTTTACTAGGGAAGATATAGTGCCTGTACAGCTAAGTATTTTCAAGGCCTCTGTAAAGAAAAAAATTATTTTAGGAAAGAAAGGACTACAACTGAAAATGGGATCATTTGCAAGAGATGGCTAGAACTAGAGATGACTTTTGAAGAAAGGATTTTAACAACCAACATTTTGGGAAGAATACCATGTTAACCATGTGAGTCTGAGAAAAGAGAAAACTCAAGATATATGAGGCCTTGGATCAATTGTACAAAAGCAGGAGTGAAGGATTGGAGTGTATGTGGGGAACAGCAAGTAACCTAATTTGATTAGCTTTGAATATGAAATGTATAAGTGAAAATAATGTGAAATAAGCCTAACTAATTAAACAAGAGTTTTTATAAAGGAAAAATTGATATAAAGACAAAAGACCACTTATAACAATGACAAAATATATGTTAATATATATTTATATATATGTATATGTATATATAGATATTTATCTATTTGTGTTATTATATAGTGTAATTATATAATATAATCACACATATTTATATATAGTATTTATTTCTTTGTTTAAATTATGTGTGTTATGTCTATTTGTTATGAATTATAATTATATATTATATAAATTTATATATTTATAATAATGTCAAAATAATTAGTAATTAGTCTTCTAAAACATACATTAGTCTTGTAGGAGGACAAATTTAAGATAATGTTGACAAAAATAAAGAAAGAAAACAATCAGAGGGATTTCCCTTGGACATGATTAGGTTGAGCCAATGTGGTAAAAAATGCCAGTAATTTTAAATTATAGATTCAATGAAATGTTAATCAAAACAATGGATTTCTTTGTAGAATTATAAAGTAATAACAAAATTTATATGAAAAATGATTATTAAAAAAATTAAAGGGGGAAAAAAACCAACCCAGGGAACTTTATTAACACCATAATTTATTGGAAAGAATAAAAAAAAAAAAAAGAATGTTGGGCTTGTGGTCAGAAAAGTAGCACTTGAAGCCTAGCCTTGACACTCACTACTACTATAATAATCAGCAAGCCACTGAGTCTTTGGTTAACACCTTTTTATTATTCAGTTTACTCACCTGTAAATGAAGAATTTAGACAAGATGATACCGAGAGTCCCTCTACATTTTAAATTCTATGACTTGTCCTTCTAATCTCATTGAATCATAGATTGCTCTACTTCTAAGTAGATCTTACAGGTCATCTGTTCCAGTGGTTTCCAGTCTTTTTGTTTGTCTGTTTTTTGGGTTTAAAAGGGCATTTATTGAAATGCCATACAGGAAAAAAAGCAACAATAAAACATTTCCCCCATAAATCCAAAGTATATTTTATTACAAATATGCAGAGGGAAGAGACAAACACAGAATTCACAAGTGGAGAGATACACAAATAGTGAACACACATGACCAAGATAACTTATACCTCCAGCATTGCATTCTCCTGATGTCTTCACATTGCTCCTCAAGGAGGTCTGGGCTTTTTTGCCTTTTTGAGTACAGGGATGCCTTTTTTATTTCACAAATTTTCAGATCTCTTCAAATAATAATTGTACCTATTAGTATCCTTTCAATAAGAAAATGCATTTGAAAAAGTGACTATGAATTCAGTATCACTTTTCAATACATTTTTATTTTGCTAGTTGCAAATTTATTTATCTTCATTTGAAAACTAGCAACGTGTAAAATGTATCGGTATTAAATCATCATCATCACAAGCAATAATTGCAGACCAACTGCTGCCAGTAATACATAGATAAGCAGCATATTACAAACCATTGATCCCATTTCCAGCTCATCCTTCAAAACTATTATTTAGGGAAGCAATTCTTGTGGTGAAGAGTTTAACTATCCTTCCCAGCTGCCAATTAACTGCCACCCACTGAAGGATAGGCAAATCAGCCTACTGAGCAGCAAGCCACCTTGAGGGAGAAACTAGATAGAAGGCAGAAGCATGAGCTAAGCAAGTCAAGCCACCAGTATCACCATCTTAATCATTCTGTTCCTTCAGACTCTGATGGAGATAGCTCAGGACTCTGAACCTAAGACCTTTTGGAAAAGCAGCCCAGCATTCTGAGCCATCATCTGGGAAAGCAATCCCTATGATGATATGGGCTAGTAACAGTTCCTGCTGGTGCTTGTCACCAAAATCCTTGACATTGTCAAATGGCTCAACATCAGAAATTGATACAATTTTACCCATGGAAATAACATTTTCAAAAAAAAATAAAAGAAGAATTGCCACATTCTATGTTACCATATGGTACAGTGAGTACATGGGACATTTTCATGTGATTTATAGCTGAAACTTTCTATATGTGTTACCTCTCCCATTATGAAGTTAACTCTTTGAGAATAGGGATTACCAATTTATATCCCCAGCACCTAGCACACACTTTACAAATAATGGATAAATAATAAATGTTTTATTCATTCATTCATTCGTTAAACAAATGGTTTAATGTTGTTTAACCACTCCTATTTGTCCCTCACTCTCCTATTAACTCATTGCACACTTAAGTTTCCTGGTATAGAGCCTCCTTTTCTGTTCTGGAAAGTAGCATCAAAGTACCTATCATTCACTTTAACTTTTTGTTAGCTCTGAGCCCCCAGCCAGAGACAGTTCTTCTGAGAAAACAATTCATGTTAGTTCTAAATCTAAATCTCTTCTTTGGTATTTCTCCTTCAATTGCCAGTTCCCAACAAGCAAACTCAGAACTATTGGTGGTTATATCATGTATAAAGATATAAACATTTAAAACAAAGAAAGACAGACTTTCTGTGTCTAGAGGAGATAGTTTCAAGCTCCCATGAAGGAGATGGAGAGAAAGAAAATACAGAATTACTTCCTTGGATTTGGGAGGGAAGAAAGGAGAAGTTCACCAATGATATTTATTTCAACCCACATCTTGCTCCACTGTCCCAAGCAACCTAACTTCCAGAGTCCCTTTCTTTGGTGGCAGTTGTTCCTGCCTATTCTTCTACTCTCTCAGCCAGCTCCATGTAGCTTCCATCTTATTTTCCAGTTTCATTCATCTTCTTTTTATCCATTTTCTACACCTACCTGAACACCTTGGGTTCTTCCACTGAGATTTAATCTCCTAGACTACTAGACTTTTAAAAGTCACCATAAGGAATAGCCTTTCATTCTTCATCCTATTATATTGCTTTATGTCTAATTCATTCAAGGCATCAATTTTCATTGAATAAAGTGATCACTTATTCAGAGGCATCTTTTCTAGTTAGTTTAACAGCTTATTGTGTTTTTGTTTCTGTTGCTAGGTCCTGGGCTTTGAGAAATCACTCACTTTCACAAATATGTGAAGTATATAACTTATTGCTTTCATAAGAAGTAAGTTTATTTATTATGCTGAATAATTTACTCAGATGGACAATTTGCAATAATTCCATGATCCTATAGGAGGTTGTGATCCACAGGTTATTCCCCCTTATTCCCAAGAAGTGACCCTTTCAATCCTATAGGCATATGTGTAGCTCAAATGTATACAAATATATGCACCCAAATACAAGTCTTGAAACCAGTGACCTTTCCCATGTATCATTTTACTTTTTTTTTTATTAAAGCTTTTTATTTGCAAAACCTACGTATGGGTAATTCTTCAACAATGACCCTTACAAAGCTCTCTGTTACAAATTTCCCCCCCCCCCAGTCCCTCTCCTCCCCTAGATGGCAGGAAGTCCACTACATGTTAATTATATCATTTTACTTTTCAAAATATACCATATAGGGGGCAGCTAGGTGGCCCAGTGGATAGAGCACCAGCACTGAAGTCAAGAAGACCTGAGTTCAAATCTGATGTCAGACACTTAACATTCCCTAGCTGTGTGACCCTGGGCAAGTCACTTAACCTCAATTGCCTCAGCAAAAAAGCAAATATATATATACACACACACCATATAGGAATATTATTGTTCTGTAAGAAACGACCAGCAGGATGATTTCAGAGAGGCCTGGAGAGACTTGCATGGACTGATGCTGAGTGAAATGAGCAGAACCAGGAAATCATTATACACAGCAACAACAATATTACATGATGATCAATTCTGATGGACGTGGCTCTCTTCAACAATGAGATGTTTCAAACCAGTTCCAATTGTGCAGTGATGAAGAAAGCCATATACACCCAGGAAGAGGCCTGTGGGATCTGTGTGGACCACAATGTAGCATTTTCACGCTTTCTGTTGATGTTTGCTTGCATTTTATTTACCTTCTCAGTTTTTTTTCTCGTAGATCCATTTTTTCTTATACAGCAAGATAACTGTATAAATATGTATACACATATTTGATTTGTCAAGTATTTTAACAATTAACATGTATTAGACTTCCTGCCATCTAGGGGAGGCAGTGGGAGGAAAGGAGGGAAAAATTTTTAACAGAAAACTTTGCAAGGGTCAGTGTTGAAAAATTGCCCATGCATGTTTTGCAAATAAAAAGCTTTAATAAATAAACATTTATTTATTTATTAAAGCTTTTTATTAGATTGGTGTTACAAATTTATTTTAATATATATATCATATATATATACATATATATACACCATATATATACCATAATATATATACCATATATGCAAATAAAAAGCTTTAATAAATATACATATATATTCAATATATATTATAATATATAATATATTAATATATATTAAATATATTATGATATATAATATATATTAATATATTAAATATAAATATATATTTATTAAAGCTTTTTATTGGTGTTGCAGATTTATTTTAATATATATATGCCATATATTAAAATAAATCTGCATCACCAATCTAGCATATGCATAGAGTGCTTCTGATGGTTCTCTCTACATGAAGAGTCAGTAACATGAAACAGATATGCTGTGGATTGTCTCTGCTAACCTTGTGGTTAGGAGAAACTAAACCAATTATAGAATGTCTACAAATGTTCCAGTCTTTCTAAGTCATCTCTAGAACCATATTATCACACAGAAGGAGGTTCTTCGGTGCTCAGACACCAGAGAAATGCTCTTTAAATGCACTAAACCCCATTACATACCACTCAACAAGCATTGATTATGTGTTTTCCTTCTATTAATTATTTCCTGTTTATCCTGTATATTGTTTACTTTCTTTTTTACTTTCTTTTTTTATTTGCATAACATATGTATGGGTAATTCTTCAACATTAACCCTTACAAAGCTTCTGTTACAAATTTTTCCTCCCTACGCCCCACCCCTCCCCTAGATGGCAAAAAGTCCACTACATGTTAACTCTGTTAAAATACTTGACAAATCGAATATATGTATACATATTTCTACCCTTATCATTGCTGTGCAAGAAAAACCATATCTACAAGAAAGAAAAATCGGACAAAGGAAACACAATGCAAGCAAACATCAATTGAGAGCATTAAAATGCTGTTGTGGTCCACATTTCATATCCCTCTCTCTGGGTGTATATGGCTTTCTTCACTGAACAATTGGAGCTGGTTTGAGACATTTCATTGTTGAAGAGAGCCATGTCCTTCAGAACTGATCGTCATATAGTCTTGTTGCCATGTATAATGATCTCCTGGTTCTGCTCGTTTCACTCAGCATCAGTCCATGCAAGTCTCTCCAGGCCTCTCTGAAATCGTCCTGCTGGTCGTTTCTTACAGAACATATTGTTTACTTTCTATATATTTGTTTGCATGTTGTCTCCCCACTAGATTGTAAGGTCCTTGAGGACAAGAACTAATTTTTTGTTTCTTGTCCTTGAGGTCTGTTAACCTCAGACCTTAGTGCAGTGTCTGGCACATAGTAAGTGTTAAATAAATGTTTATTGATTAATGGATTGCTCTGTGTAAGGCATACAGCTAAGCAATGGGTTTTCAAAGACAAAAGCAAAAGTCACAAAAGTCTCACAGATTTAGAACTAGAAGAGAAATTTCCAGGCTAGTGAGTCTAAGCCCCTCATCTTAGAGGTAAAGAACTTGGAATTGGGAAGATTAAACCACTTGCCAAAAATCACAAAGAAATAAAATAAATTTTGTAAAGTTATATAGTTAATAAGTGGCAGTGCCAGCATTTGAACTCATGTCCTTTAAATCTAAATCTAACACTCTTTCTATTATGCTTAGGCTGCCTCCAGGATAATCTCTGCTTTCAAGAAGTTTACATTCTGTTGGAAATGAGAATGAGAGAAGAGTGACATTTTATATTTTATCAATTTTGTATTTATTACCATAATAAAGTGGTAATTATCAAAACTATATGGACTTTAAAAATTTATAACAGGAACAAAATAAAGTGGTCAGAAATGGAGTCAAATATATGGAATGTCCCAAAAGCCTATTAAAACTCAGAACTACACTAAGCTGTTTGGAAAGCCCTGTGTATAAGAATTTAGAGTTCAAAAAACTTAAGACAACAAAACATTATGGAAAGAAATAATAATATTATTATTATTATAACAGTTACTATGTCCTAGGTATTGTGCTAAATGCTTTATAAGTATTTACAATTATTATTTTATCATTCCTAGATTATGTTCACATTCATATATGAATAATTATTCAATAAAATGGGGGAGGGGATTTGGCTGACACTATGGGAAAAAAAAATAACCTCATAGTCATTTCTTGGCCCATGTACTATTAATACATTGCAACTGGATCAATAATCCAAATACCACTCAAAAAATTAAAAAGAAAAGAGAAAGAAATATTATGTTTATATTATAAAAGAAGAAAAATCAAAGAAATGACTAGAGACAAAATAGTTTAACTGTAAAATTGAAAAGATTTCATAACAAAAAACATTTTACCTAAAATACAAAGAAAAGCAACAGATGGTGAAAAAATATTAACAGTAAATTTCTCTGATAAAGGACTGATATTTGGAATTTATGAGGAATTGAAAAAAATTTACAAGAGTAAGATACAGTTTCCAGTAGAAAAATTATTAAAGACACAATAGGCAGCATTGAAAGGAGGGAGTATAAATTTTTGATAACCATTTTTCAAAGTGTACCAACTCTAAAATAGTCATAAAAATGAAAATAAAAACAAGTTAAATGAAATAAAGTCAGCAAGATTTGTTTAAAATAGCAACATTCCAAGTTATCAGCTAGTAGGACTTTGGGAAAATAGCCATTGGTTCATGGAGCCCTCTTTCTGAAAAGCCATTGGGTCATTTGTAAGAGCTATACTATAGATCATATCCTTTGTCCCACTATTAGGACTTATTTCTTAAGGGTGTTATTAAAAAGGAAAAGAGACCTAGATGTATAAAAATATTTATAGCTGTTTTATTTCCTCTATCAAAAAAATGGAAGAAAAAAAAACCCTCTTAATGATCAGAAGAATGGCTGAATAAATTGTGATATATTACTGTAATGGAATAGTATTGAGCCATAAAAAATGATAAGCATAAAGCCTACAGAGAAATATGGAAAGACCCATAAAGACTTATGCAGAGCCAAGAATGTGAAATCAGAATTGCCCACACCTTGACTACACGGCATAAAAAATAACAACAGCAACAAAATTTTACAAGTACACAGATGGAAAAGAGTTCAGAAGGCAACAAACAAGAACAAATCAGTTATTATTTTGTTAAAGCTTATATATTTTTCACTTTTACCAAAATTTAAACAGATTGGAATTAATAAAAATTGGTTTTTAAAAAATAAAATAAATTGTATAAAAGGTGTTGGGCTAGATGATTAAGGTGCCTTCTGGCTCTGACATTCTATACTTCTAAGAAGCTATGAATTCCAGGCTAAGTGGTAAAAGAAGTTTGGCCTTTCTGTAACCCCTCATTTCACACAATAGAAGAACTGACTCTGTTCTGTGTCACCTTAGAAAGTGAAAATAAAATGGAAAGCTTTGTAAAGATCAATGTTGGGGAACTATCCATATATATGTTATACAAATAAAAAGCTTTAATAAAAAAAAAAAAAGAAAGAAAGTGAAAATAAGCAACCTGGTCGAGATAGAAAGAAAAGGAGTCCTACACAGACCCTTGGAAATAAAATGGACCTCTCCAGAAATGGAATCAAATATATAGGAATAAGAGGGAAGTAGGAAGGAAACAGACCTATGATTAATACTGATAGAGAAAAAGGGAATGTCTGATGAGGTAATTCCCTTTTTCAATGCAAGTGATTTGTCCAAGGTCAATTAACTGACATTTTTAGGTGCCTATTATGTATCTGGCACTATAGATACAAAAAGAGGCAAAATACAGTCCCTGCTCTCAAGGAGCTTACAATCTAATAGGAGAGACAACATGCAGATAAATGCATAAAAAGCAAGCTATATACAGGATAAATAGGAAATAATCAATAGAGGGAAGATACTGGAATTAAGAAGAGTTAGGGAAGGATTCTTGTAAGTAGTGAAATTTTAACTGGTATTTAAAGGAGGTCAGGAAGGTCAATAGTCTAAATGGAAGAAGGAATTTCTTTCAGGCACAGGGGACAGCTAGAGAGAAATGTCCAAAGATGAGAGGGAATGTCTCCCTGAATTGAAGAGTACAGTTATTGGAAAGTAAGATACAAGGAGATTAGAAAAGTAGGAAGGGACTAGGTTAGGATTCTATGATAGATTCTGTACTCTGCTCCTGAATGTGCTACTCCGTAACTTCCTTTCTCTACCAGGACAAAGGCAGAGTGAAATCAGCTCCAGGCCCTGAGAGACATAACTGCTGATGGTGAAACCTTGGCTAGGAATCTGGATGCTCATGTTCTTCCTCCATCCTCTCCTTTCCTTCCCAAGGTTGCTCCCAATCCAGGTCCCTAACCTAGAGGTATCACAGCTATTCTCTCTGTTCTACATAAGTCCTTTTTTTTCTTTTTGCTTATAGATTTTCTCTTTCTCTATTCCTTAATCTTCATTCTACTTGTTTCTATTTTTTACTTGATTTCTTTAAACCCATCTCCATCTGTTTCCATTTTCCATCCTCTTTATTTTCATCTTTTTCTATCACTATTTCTTTCCATTCCTTTTTCTATCCATCATGTTTCTTCTCTTTATCCTTCAGGCTTTCCATCCCTGAGGTCTTTCCTTCATCTCTCAGTATTTCTGCCTCTCTCATCTACAGCCTTTCCATCTCACCAGACAATGGATGTCTTGCCTCAGGATGACATGGGAGATGGTATCCTTTCTTCCTGAAAAGAAGTAATTGGCTCCACACCTCATTGCAAGGACCTCCAAGGCTGCTGGCCATAATTAGAGATCATTGTCAGAAATGAACCCATCTCTGGCTATTCCTCCTAAGAAGTTCCCCTTTCGACCCACATGTGTAAGAATGTCTGTGGCAGCCCTTTTTGTAGTGGCTAGAAACTGGAAACTGAAAGGATGCCCATCAATTGGAGAATGGCTGAATAAATTATGGTATATGAATGTCATGGAATATTATTGTTGTGAGAAACGACCAGCAGGATGATTTCAGAGAGGCCTGGAGAGACTTGCATGAACTGATGCTGAGTGAAATCAGCAGAACCAGGAGATCATTATACACGGCAACAACAATACTATATGATGATCAATTCTGAAAGACATGGCTTTCTTCAACAATGAAATGTTTCAAACCAGTTCCAATTGTTCAGTGAAGAAAGCCATATACACCCAGAGAGAGGGATATGAAATGTGGACCACAACATAACATTTCCATGATCTCTATCGATGTTTCCTTGCACTGGGTTTCCTTTCTCAGATATTTTTTGTTCATGTAGACACGATTGTTCTTGCACAGCAAGTTAAGTATGGAAATATGCATACATATATTCGACTTGTCAAGTATTTTAATATAATTAACATGTAGTGGACTTCCTGCCATCTAGGGGAGGGGTGAGGACTGGGGGGGGATTTTTAACAGAAAGCTTTGTAAGGGTCAATGTTGAAGAACTACCCATATATGTTTTGCAAATAAAAAGCTTTAATAAAAAAAATTAAAAATTAAAAAAAAAGTTCCCCTTTCCGTGTAATCTCCAGGAGGCTGAGTTGAACCTCTTTGAACAGACTGCCCTCCAGTGTGTTGTGTTTTGTACCAGTGGCCCCTCCTGTGTCACTCATCCATTCCCCCAATTTTTTTGTTCCTGATTGTAGGTCTGTTATCTCTTGGTCATTTAGTCTCAGTTTCTCCCTCTGAGTCCCCCAGGCTCTACATCTCTGTCCTTTTTCTCTCCTCCTAAGTTCTGTTCCTTAGTGTCTCATCTCTGTGTCCCTCAGTTTCTTATTCTATTCTTTATCTATTTCTGACCTTCACTTGTCTCTCTGTTCCTCAGTCTTAGTCCTTCCCCATCTCCCTGTCTCTCTCTCCATCTCTCTGTGTATCTCTTCCCTGTTCATTTAGTCAATTTGTGGCAAACCCGGGTGAACAGAAGGGGAGGGGAGAGGGAAGGAGGGAACTGGCTGGAAGCCCAGGCCTGAGTCAGAGGCATGAGGCATCGTGAGTCAGGCTGGAAGGGAAGTCCCTGCAGTAGGGGCTTTCAGACCTGGGATCACAGACAGAGAAAGTGTCAGAAATGCTCCTTTGACATAGTGACCTTGCCTGAGCCAGGAAAGCCAGACAGATGCTTACCCCCCCCCCAATCTCCCATCCAGATATGCACAGACATGGACACAAAAACAAAACATGTATGCAGGGATGCACAAATATTTATACACACAAACAAGCCTGAAATTCACTCACATGCATTTGACACGGAACACAGCTCCCAGGCTTGCTCGATCTCTGTATGTGTCACACACACACACACACACACACACACACACACACACACACACACACCTGGAATTCACACTTTTCCCCTCATCCCTCTGTCCACATAATAGTGCTGACTCTCATGGCAAAAGATACTACCAATACCTCATGAGCATAGGGCAATTTGTACTACTTGGTCAAATGGAGTTGTTTTTTTCTAGTAATGGGATGGGATTATATAGCACCATCCTCATTCTCTGTCTCCCACTCACCCAGATTTGTGAGACAGCTATGGCTGGAGGTGCAGCACATGCAAAGGCAGGGGCTGGTAAGTGGAAAGGTCTCTAATTCTAACCCTGTCACTTACTAGTTAGTTGTACATCCACCAGTCATGGGTCCTTAGTCTGTCCTGGCCTCCACATACCTCTCAATGGGGATGCTATCACTTGTCATACCTGCCTCATAAGGATGCTTACAATCCTAGAGCATAGAGCTGAAATCGACCTCAATTAGGCCAACCCTAGAGTTTTATAGAGGAGGGCAGTAGAGGCCATGATTTATCCAAGATACCCCTAGTGAAGTTGAGATTTCAATCCAATCCCTCTTACAAAGCTTCAAAGTACTACAGAAGCTGGGCCAATTATCTGGAAAAAGTAAAAGGGGGAGGGGAAACATTCTTCACAAAGGTAGCTAGGTGGTGCAATAAAGTGTTAGATCTGGAATCAAGATGAGAGTTCTACTTTTTTTTTCTTTTTAATCTGATTTTTCTTGTGCAGCACGATAATTGTGGAAATATGTATAGAAAAACTGCACATGTTCAACATATATTGGATTGCTTGCTATCTAAGGGAGAGGGTAGAGGAAGGGAGGGGAAAAAATTGTGGAATACAAGTTTTGCAAGGGTGAATGTTGAAAACTATCTTTGCATATATTTTGAAAATAAAAATCTATTATTCAAAATTTTAAAAAAAAGAAAAAAGTATCTGGAACATGATTAATAGCATATAAATACTGGCTTTGTGTACTATTAAAAGCCATTAAATAAATGTCAACATTTTAAAAATTTTTTAAAAAGAAAGGCAAAAAAAAGGAATTCAAATCCAGCCTGATATTTACTCAATTTACCTTAGTTTCTTCATCTATAAAATGGGTATAATAGCACCCACCTTCCAAGAACGCTACATAAAAATTATTTGGCCAGCTGGGTGATATGGTGGATAGAGGCCCAGAACTGAAGTCAGATACTTACTAGATATGTGACTCTCAGATACTTACTAGATTTGTGACCCTGGGCAAGTCACTTAACCTTGTTTGCCTCGGTTCCTCATCTGTAAAATGAGCTAGAGAAGGAAATGGCAAATGACTCCTATATCTTTGCCAAAAATAAACCCCAAATAGGGTCATGAAGAATTAGATGACTGAAAAAAGATTGCGCAAAAGACTATGTGCACTCACAAAGACATACTTATTCCTTGTTACACATGAAAATGCACACACCCTTCTATAAGCTCATATGAATACACATGCTCACATGTGTAAACACATGCACACAAAATACCTGTTCAGTTAATAATAGCTGTCAACCTCCTAGCATGGAGTGCATTCTTTTATTGAAGACCAATGATCTCAAGAGGTCTTGACTTGCTTAAGAACTGGATTTAAATGAGATGGCTTTATTTGCTCTTCTAGAGTCATCAAAATTCAGACAAAGTCTGGCAAGACAAGTCAAGATGACCTGAATGGTAGTGGAGGGAAGGAGGAACCGAGTCCCAATTCCCCATGAGAAAGAGGTCAGCCAAACAGAAGTTAGGTAACTGAGTACGGAGGCAGGGAGAGGAGGCTGTGTTGTCCTTCTGGTGTCCCGAAGAAGGTCCATATAGTACTTCAAACCTCATACACCAAAGAAAGGGAGGTATCAAGGCACAATGCAAAAGCATTGGCTTTGGAATCAGAAGACCATTGTCCAAATCCTGCCTCTGATGTTTACAACCTATGTGACTATGGGCATATCATTTCATTTCCCTTAGCCTCAATTTCCTCACCTGTAAAATGAAGAGGTTAAGTGACCTCTGAAATCCCATCTAGCACTCTGTGATCTCATAATTTATTTTATACTTTTGTAACGCCCTCATTAGAGCACTGGGACTGGAGTCACAAAGATCCAAGTTCAAATTCAGCTGTGTGACTTGGGTAAGTCACCTAACTCTGCTTGCCTCGGTTTCCTCATTTGTAAATTGAGCTACAGCGAGAAAAGGCAAACCACTCTGGTGTCTTTGCCAAAAAAACCCAAATGGGGTCAGGGAAACTCAACCCAACTAAAATGACTGAACAACATCAACACAGTCCTTGTGTATTGTAATTCTCTGTTTTATTGTCACATTATTTATTGTTATATGTTCTGAACCAAAGGATTTCTTGAGAGTCCCTCATGATGTGTAACTTATCCCATTTAGTAGAGATGAGCCTAGAACTTCTGTGAGGACAAGATATGTAATATGTAATCTAAACTTTATATCTCCCCCAGTGTGAAAGTGCATGTTCTTAGAAAATTTAACAAATGTTCATTGTCTAAGAAATGAATCCTCTCCACTTGCCTAGACCCATCTGCCACTTTGGGCCAGTTGCCCTATCTCCACCTCCAGATGCCCACACCTTCTTATCTTTTCTCTAGTCCTTTCACACTATATCCCTACTAAGTAGATCTCATGTGTTGAAAGAATTCAACTTTTCTTAACATGTCTAAAACACAGTGTATACTCTTTTACTCTATCCTTCAGTTTCCTGACTTGATTGTCTTTGTCCATTCTACCATGGTACTGGGGTTATTCCTGACTCTTTCTTTTCCTTCACTTCTCACAGCCACATAGTTTCCAAAATGTTACACACTCTCCATCCATCTTCTCCTCTCTCTCTCTCCACTGTCACTGCCCTACTATAATTCCACATTACCATCCAGCTAAATTGTTACCATAACCCCCTAACAAATCTTCCCTTTTCTCTCCAATCATCTTGCATATTTTCTCCCTAATGCGTAGATTTGGTCACATCATTCCTCTATTCAAAATCCTTCAATGGCATCTTTCCACCTTCTGTGAACAAAGTTCAAATCTTTCAGGCTGGCATTTAAGATTGACCAAAATCTGGTACCACTTTGTTCTTTTTTAATATTTAATATTTTTATTTTCTCATTACATGCAAAATAAATTTTTACATTTGTTTTTAAAATTTTGAGTTCCAGATTCTCTCCCTTCCTCCCTATTCCCATACCCCATTAAGAAGGCACATGTGAAGGTAAGCAAAACATTTCCATAAAAGTCACATTGTATCACTTTATTCTGAATTACCTCTATATATTCTCTAATATAAAGATAAACTGGACCAGTAATGTCAAACTCAAATGGGAAGGAGGCCATTAAACAGTAGGATCCTGGAACCAAGGGACTTCTCTTCCTGACTTTAAATATGGCCTCTGACACTCACTAGTTGTGTGACCTTGGAGAAATCACTTTACCTGGTTTGTCTCAGTTTCCTCATCTGTCAAATGAGCTGGAGAAGAAAATGGCAAATCACTCCAGTACCTCTGCCAAGAAAATCCCAAATGCAGTCATAAAGAGTCAGACACAATTGAAAAGCAATATATATAAATATACACATATATATATATATATTTTGTTAAATATTTCCCAAATTACATTTTAATCTGGAGGCTACAGCAAGTCATGTATAATGCCTCTGAGTTGGGCTATTCACCCAAAGACTGCTCAAGCCTTTTCATATTCTTACCTATATTTACATTACTCATCTTTAGAAAGCACTCTTCCTACTTCTCTGTTAAATTCCTATCCATTCTGCTTCACCTTGTCTAAAACTTCCTCCAGAACCTTTAGACTAGCATCTATATATAAAACCAAAGCTCTGATTTGTATCCACAAGAGCCAATATTAGTGCATGTTATGAAGCAGCATTCAAATCCTCCGAGGCCCGAGTAGGACGTCTTGTCCAGTTGTCTCAGAAAGAAGAGGGAAAAGAGTATTACCCTCCTTGGCAGAGAAACATCTTCTTTTACCTCCTCTACTTATGATCAGGTTACCTCTCTTTCTCCCATTCTACCACTGTTTCTGTATCAGCCCAGGCTCCACCCCAAATGCCTGCCTTTCCCACATCCCCTTTCCATCCCTTTTCCCTCCTCTTCTTCCCTATTCCCTCAACCAAGTAAGTAATGCCTCGAATTTGACCCTGGTAAACAATAAGGGCTGTGAAATGTTTATCTTTTTTATCTTTTTATCTAAAACAGGGCCTTTTACCTTGATCTTTTTTTTTAATTGTTTCAATATAAATGGTTTCCTTTGTAATCCTGTATATTTTATTTTAGACATTTAAAAATATTATTCTAAGAAGGGTTTTACTAGGCTTCCCTAGACTGCCAAAAGGGGCTCAGGATACACAAAGGCTAAGAAACTCTGATCCAAAGGGAATTCAGAGGAAGCTGAATAGTGGAGATGGTGATTCAGTCCTGAATATAAAAAATCAGGCCCAGATCATTTGAGTCTGAAAAATTGAAAGAAAATTGCTTCTGAAACTCAACAATTTGTTGACATCCCAGATGTCACTTACTGACAGAGCCCTTCAGACCTACTTTTGATCCATATTTACGTTTCTTCATCTAATCCTGACAACAATCATGTGCCTAAAGAAAGGCAGTGTATTCATTATCCAATAAGGGAATACAATATCTGAGTTGTCTACAAGGTAATGTTCACCTTAAGACACCAGCCCAGTAGCCACCCCAGATCTCCCTGGCACATGTGCAGGAGAGGCTGCAGCATCCCATATGTCCACCAGATGGTATTTGGCTTACAGATGTCTAAATTATTTCCCTTCCTTTCTCCCCCAAACTGGGGACAAGCCCATGGCTTTTAGTGGCATGCTGCCTCAGTTCAGAATTTAATCTAGTAGATCAAACAAGAATATTATTTAAAATATCTAAAATTTGGGAGGGAGGCAATACATTGGGAAATCATCTTTACATTTAAGGGTTCTATTAAAGGCCTCTTTTCTAAAATATATAGAGAATTGTCTCATATTTATAAGAATTCAAGCCACTCTTCAATAGATAAGTGGTCAAGGGATACGAACAGACAATTTTAAGATGATGAAATTAAAACCATTTCTAGTCATATGAAAAGGCGCTCCAAATCACTATTGATCAGAGAAATGCAAATTAAGACAACTCTGAGATACCACTACATACCTGTCAGATTGGCTAAGATGACAGGAAAAGATAATAATGAATGCTGAAGGGGATGTGAGAAAACTGGGACACTGATACATTGTTGGCGGAACTGTGAACGGATCCAGAGCCATTCTGGAGTGCAATTTGGAACTATGCTCAAAAAGTTAAAAAAACTGTGCATATCCTTTGACCTAGCAGTGTTTCTATTGGGTTTATATCCCAAAGAGATCTTAAAGGAAGGAAAGGGTCCCACATGTGCAAGAATGTTTGTGGCAGCCCTTTTTGTAGTGGCTAGAAACTGGAAACTGAATGGATGCCCATCAATTAGAGAATGACTGAATAAATTATGGTATATGAATGTTATGGAATATTATTGTTCTGTAAGAAATGATCAGCAGGATGATTTCAGACAGGCCTGGAGAGACTTGCATGAACTGATGCTGAGCAAAATCAGCAGAACCAAGAAATCAATATACACGGCAACAAGAAGACTATAGGATGATCAATTCTGATGGACATGGCTCTTTTCAACAATGAAATGTTTCAAACCAGTTCCTATTGTTCAGTGAAAAAGAAAGCCATATATACCCAGAGAGAGGCCTGTGGGATCTGAGTGTGAACCATAACATAGCATTTTCACACTCTCTATTGATGTTTACTTGCATTATATTTCCTTTCTCAGAAATTTTTTTTCTTGTAGATCTGATTTTTCTTGCCCAGCAAGATAACTGTAAAAATATGTATACACATATTTGATTTTTCAAGTATTTTAACATAATTAACATGTAGTGGATTTCCTGCCATCTAGGGGAGGAGTGGGGGCTGGAGGGGGGGAAATTTGTAACAGAAAGCTTTGCAATGGTCAATGTTGAAAAATTACCCATACATATGTTTTGCAAATAAAAAGCTTTAATAAAGAAAAATAATAATAATTTGCAAAGAAAAAATAAATATCTAAAATGTATGATCTGTAAGTAGTTTATTTCATCTCTTTCTAGCCATAATTTTCCACATTCATCGGACTCAAAGACTTAGCATACTGTCAACATGTATTTTATTAGGCACAGCAAAAATGGAAATAGGTTAAATGCTTTCATGAATAATCCATCTCCAGGAATTTCCCAAACCTTCCCCCAGTTTCCTCCCCTGACTTCTAGATCCTTGGGCATAGTCAGAAGAATTCCCAAGTTACAAGTATCCAAAATTCTCATGGAAGAAAAATAAAGAGAGAGAAATGTGTCCAGGACCCTACTTCCAGATTACAGACTACATCACGATCAGTTTTACCCTACTTGTTTATTAGTTTGGGGTTTGTCAAAAACTGCCAGTTGCAGATCACAGATTTAGAGCTGGATACGACTTTAGTCTGTAGGTGAGAAAACTAAGACCTACAAAGTGATTTTTCCAGATTCACTTAAAGAGTAAGGTATGGAACCAGGATTTGTACCTTGGTGCTCAGACCCCTGACTTAAGATACTTTTTACCTAGCCTAAGGTATTTACTACCTTAATCACTTCTGCAGTCTCACCTCTGAGAGTCTTTTCCCAAGTCTCAGGCCACAGGAGCAGCAGTTGTAGCCACCACCAGTTCAGACTGATCTAATCTATTGCCTAAAAGTCTAGAAATTCAAATTCAGAGGTGATTCCCACTTACCCATACCTGTAAGGCTTCCAACAGCAGTGCTGAGAACTCCAATCCACAAATCCTAGAGGGAAGTGAGAGGAAGGAGAAAGAGTGAATTCTCCTTGCCAGGGTACAAAGTTAATGTTTCTCATTCTATTGGAGGCTTTCTACCAATCAGTAGCATGTGCTCCCTCCGTGACTCCTAATTCAAGTAGAGATGACTGAAAGGGGAAGAACAGGCAATCAGACACCTTTTTATGTCAGGACCATAGAATTTGTCCTAGGAGTATCACTGTCCTGGACACAGAAATCAGGCAAATAAGAGGGTAAACTGTTGGTATCAGCTGTATTCCGATTGCTACCCCATTCCCTTTTAGGTCAAAGACTTAACATTTGGAATTGCCTCACCTGACAGCCCTTGGTTCCCCAACTAGGAGATATATAGTCAGGACCATAAAACCAGTCAGCTAAGGCTCATGATAGGTTCTTCTTTCCCTGTGGGCAGAGAAGGGGTGGATACTCTTAGAACCTCATAAACTTCAAATAGCATCTCTATGAGTTCTTAAACTTTGGTCCACAACCCCATATGAAAGTGAATAATTGAAGGGAAGAGGGTGTCAAAAAGTTACCATTTACACTATTGATCAGAGAAATGCAAATTAAGACAACCCTGAGATACCACTACACACCTGTCAGATTGGCTAAAATGACAGGAAAAAATAATGACGAATATTGGAGGGGATGTGGGAAAACTGGGGCACTAATACATTGTTGGTGGAACTGTGAACGGATCCAACCATTCTGGAGAGCAATTTGGAGCTATGCTCAAAAAGTTATCAAACTGTGCATACCCTTTGACCCAGCAGTGTTTCTACTGGGCCTATATCCCAAAGAGATCTTAGAGGAGGGAAAGGGCCCCACATGTGCAAGAATGTTTGTGGCAGCCCTTTTTGTAGTGGCTAGAAACTGGAAACTGAAAGGATGCCCATCAATTGGAGAATGGCTGAATAAATTATGGTATATGAATGTTAGGAATATTATTGTTCTATAAGAAATGGCCAGCAGGACGATTTCAGAGAGGCCTAGAGAGACTTGCATGAACTGATGCTGAGTGAAATGAGCAGAACCAGGAGATCATTATTCACGGCAACAACAATACTATATTAGGATCAGTTCTAATGGACATGACTCTCTTCAACAATGAAATGCTTCAAACCAGTTCCAATTGTTCAGTGAAGAGAGCCACATACACCCAGAGAGAGGAATGTGAAATGTGGACCACAACATAACATTTTCATGTTCTCTATTGAGGTTTGATTGCATTGTATTTCCTTTATCGGATTATTCTTTCTTGTAGATACAATTTCTCCTACAAAAAAAAATGATGTGTGGCAATAACTATACATATATTCAATTTCTTAAGTATTCTAACATAATTATCATGTAGTGGACTTCCTGCCATCTAGGGGAGGGGTGGGGAGTAGGGGGGAAAAATTTGTAACAGAAAGCTTTGTAAGGGTTAATGTTGAAGAATTACCCATACATATGTTTTGCAAATAAAAAGTATTAATAAAAAAGTTATGATTTATTATCAATAAATGTTTGATTTACATACCTTTTTTATATACCTATATTCCCAGGGTCACCTAAAAACGTCTGGGGTGAAAAGGGGTTGCAAGTGGAAAATGTTTAAGAAATCCTGACATAGTACATAAATATCATTTATTCAGTTCTACTATATTTATTTTTTAAATAAATTTTTATCATTATCATCTTTTGTTTTTACATTGCCAAAATTTCTCCCAGTATCTTTCCCCCTACTCCTTTCTCTGCAGGTCCATATAACAAAACAAAAAAAACAACAAAAAACACAACCTACAATTGTTTTAAAGAAAAGAAGGACAAGGAAAAAAATCAGCATAATTAATTGATACATCCAAGAAACTTGAAAAACACATATAGTGTTACATACCCAGGGACTTTTATCATTCAGAGAGTCTTCTCTCTTCCCCAGGGTTATACTTGTTTTTTATAATTCTGCAGTATTACCTTTTGTTGGGTTTGTGGTGGTTGTTCTTTACATTGTTATTGTCATTTCCCATACTGTTTTCTTAGCTTTGAATCAATTCATGTAGTCTTTTAAAGCTTCTCTGTGTTCATCATATTCATCATTTCCTACAATATTCCATTATGATCACATACCATAAATTGTTAAGCTCTTCCCCAATCAACAGGCATATACTTTGTTTTCAGGTCTTTGCTACCACAAATGGTGTTGCCATAAACATTTGTATGAATATGAGGGCTTTCTTCTTAGCAGTGACCTCCTTGGGCTATATGCTCCAGAATACTCATGTAATAGGGTATGTTATAGTTATCTATGTATGTTGTTCTGGATTGGACCTAACTCAGTCTAATTATCTGATAGTTTAAGTCATGCTGAAACAAACAAACAAACAAACAAAAACCAAGCATGGAAGAAAAAGAAAGATGCACTCTAAGAAAGAGGGCTCATTAAACCATAATTAAATAAGATACCTCACAGTTAACAAAAGGAATCTATCTAGTTGTAAGACAAGAATACTTAACCAAGATAATTCAAGAGGATAACCTGAGTTGATTCATCTGAGCCTGCTCTGCCACAGAATTGCCCAGTGGTCTTGTTTGCCAAATATCAAAGAATGCCTGGAGCTCCATTTTCTATTCAGGTGACTAAGAAGTGATGTCAAGAACCTCAGTGTTCAGTTTCCTCTCAAGTCTCAAGGATGGTTTAAATATTTTTAAGGAGAAATTGCAGGGGCATATGTCATTATCCCCCTACTAAACTGTAAGTTCCTGATCCAACCATTCTGGAGAGCAATATGGAACTATGCCCAAAGGGCCATCAAACTGTGCAAACCTTTTGACCTAGCAGTGTTTCTACTGCTCTGTATCCCAAAAAGATCATAACAGAGGAAAAGGGACCCACATGTGCAAAAATGTTTATGGCAGCCCTTGTAGTGACAAGGAACTAGAAACTGAAAGGATGCCCGTCAGAAAGTATGAACATTATGGAATATTATCATTCTATAAATCAGGAGGATGATTTCAGAAAAGACTGAAGAGATTTATATGAACTGATGCCAAGTGAAGTGTAGAACCAAGAAAACATTGTACAGAGCAACAAGATTATATCATGATTAATTCTAATGAATGTTAGAGGTGAATTCAGGCCAGTTCCAATGGTCTTGTAATGAAGAGAATCATCTGAACCCAGAGAGAAGACTATGGGGACCGAGTGTGGATCACAAAATAGTATTTTCATTTTTTTATTGTTGTTTGCTTGCTTTTTGTTTCCTTTCTCATTTTTTTTCCTTTTTTCCTGATTTTTCTTGTGCAGCATGATAATTATGGAAATACACTTAGAACTGCACATGTTTAACATATATTCGATTACACAAGATCTTTTGAGGGTTAATGCTGAAAACTATGCATGCAGTTTGAAAATAAAAAGCTAAACTAAAATTAAAAGTAAGTTCCCTGAGCGCAAGGTTAATGGCTTGTTTTTGATAAAAATTTATATTTTTCCTTCAGAATCTAATAAAATGTGTTAAGGCAACACAAATTGGGTGCTTAAATTTCTTTTAATTGAATTTTAAAATTTACATTAAATTTAAAATTTTTTCAATTGAATTTGCGTAGATCCCAGATTTGAGCTAGGGACCAGAACTAAGGAAAAAGGTTATCTATCCCCCTTCTCAACTAAGTTTTGACTAAATCAAAAGGCTATACCACAGAGTAAGGAAGAAATGCCCCCAAAGACATCTTCCCTCCTCCACTCTGAATACCTCCAGAGATCACCCAAAGAGATTAAATAAACATGCTGATTTCTCTCCTAGGGATTCTGCTTTTCTGTGTTATTAAAGACAGGGCGAAGAACTAGATGGGACAATAAAGGTACCTTAGTTGTTATTGTAACATATAGATACTCTTCACCCCCAAGTCAAGGGGCCAAATTGAGATCATTATGGAACTTGAGGACTTAGAAGGGTGTAAACTAGGACCAACCTACCCTGGGGGAGGAGCTTGGATGACTCAGTAGAGAGGAGGTGCTTGGCTTTCGGGGGCCCAGTTGTGGGCAGGGCCTGGGATTTGGCAGGGTATGCTGTGTAGTGACCTAGAAATATATGCTGCCAGTGGCTCAGGGAAGCCCCACCTGGCACTACCCAGTGGCTAAGGCAACATCACTAGGAGGCATCAAAGTATGTCTGTCACTCTCCCACACACACAAAAATGAGATTCTCTTCCCTCCCCTATAGCCTAGTTACTCTGCTTTAATTGTCCTCAGTATACCTGCCCTGTCTGGAGGGAAGACAGGATAGTGTAGAGTACAAAGCAATATATTTATAGGACGTGGGCTTGATTCCCAGCTCACTGTCTAATAAGTACCATGCTGAGAAAAATCAATTTCCCATGCCTCAGTTTTCTCATCTATAAAAGGGGATTCATTTTCCTTCCAGTTCCAATTCCTATGATCCTAGGATTTCTGGCTTCTTCTACCTAACTAGGATAGTGGTCCAAGATTTTTTGTGAACCTCTTTCCCTTACCTTACCCCATTCCCCCAAACCCTGCTTTTTACTTTTCTTGGACCTGAGATGAATAGCACATCACTATCCATTCCATGGAGTGATCTTGTTTTTATTTTTATTTTTTAAATAATAGCCTTTTATTTTTTCCAAATACATGAAGACAATTTTCAACACTCACCTTTGCAAAACTGTGCTCCAAACTTTTCTCCCTTCCTGTCCTCCCCCCATATGGAATAATCCCTAATCATTTCCTCCATTTCAGTCTAACATCCCTCCAATTTACAGATTTGCAGTCAGAATGAGAAGTTTCCAGCAGCTAAAATTGTAAGATCATTGTAAGCCTAGTAGTGATCATTCATTACCTTTTTACTTTTCAAGGCACATATCTCATCAGGGGTATAGTTGTGAATGAGGAAAAAATACAAATGACATACTTTTAAAGTTTAGTATATAATAATAATAACACTTTCTAAAGTTGGGGTGTATGGATTGTTCAGGGAGGACCAGCACCTCTGCTGTAAGTTTGCTGAGCCTCTTCAGGGCTGCTCATTTACCTTTGATGTCCACTGCTCACCCAATTCTCACCCATGGCTCTAATAGCATGTATGGTGGCCATCCCTCTGTAAACTCTCAGCAGAAGACTAAACCAGGTCAACTGCAACCAACAGTCCTCAAACCCATTGGTGAGTTAGGGGATGTCAGCATGCAAGTGAAGGTCTCCCGCAGTGAGACAGGAGGATGAGAACACCATGAAGGTGGCTGAAGCAGGTGCAGGTACATCTAGTGCTTGGTTAGACATCTAAAAATGTCATCCACAGATACCTTGACTTTTATTTTGCCAATGGATTTCCACTGACTCTGGAAAAAAGAACAATGACTTCGTGCAACTCTGTCTTCTTTAAATCCAATTAACCCATATGTCAAGACATCTCCTGTGATGTCATTGGCACTCTTTGAAAATGAAGAACAAACAAGTCTAAAAACCCACAAAACAATAAATCAAGCTCTGATTTGCAGTTTTGTTCATTCTGAGAGATAAATAGCTCATGATAAAAACTTAACCATCACTCTGTAAGCAGGATTTGGTTGGAGCTAACTCCGATACACACCTCCAATTCATCTTTACCAATATCTGACAGATGAAGAAACTGAGGCCCAAAAGGCTTGCTTACTTTCTCAGAGCTAATCTATAATCCTGACTGGAGTGCTATATTCCTATCATACTTTGCTGTCTCTACTAGCTAATCCAAAGGTAATGGATTTAACACCTTAAAAGGACTTTAAAGATCATGCAGAGTCAAAGCCCAATATTTTTCAAAAGGGGTAACTGAATCAAATAAAAGTGAAGTATTTTGCCTTAGGTCGTCCAAGTAATAAATGGCAGAGAAGGAACTGGAACTCCGGTTCCAAGATTCCAAATTCAGTTCTCTTTTCCAATGCATTTAAGTTGCTCCCCAATTTGACTGAAAGACTAGGAAAGATCCACGTTTGAAGGCAGGAAAAATAAGATCTTCTTTTCCCCTTCTTTCCAAGCAAAAATATCTTTATTTCATCATTATCATGAAACATCCCCTATACTTGTCTTCTCCTACTTACCTTAGATAGTATAAATTATCTGAGAGCAAAGGCTATCTTGCCTTTTTTTATTTGTACCTCCAGCGGTTGGCATATAGTAAAAGCTTAATAAATGCTTTTAGGTTGTTCATTCATTCATTCTTATGAATACCAAGTCTGACCCAACAATACCAAGAAGTCAGAGAGAATTTTCACAGCCCACATCTGGGGAAAAGACAGCCTTAACAGGACATAAAAACTTAGTCAGCAGGATGGGCATACAGAGAACCCCATGTTCCAATCTTCTGACACATCTGTACAATATTCAAAAAAACAAGAGATTGTTTATTTATTCACTCACTCAACAAGCATTTACTCAGCTTTGACAAAGGGCCCAGTCCTATACTAAGTGCCAGGAAGAAGACAAACTATAAGGCTGGGTCTTCAAGGAGCTTATGGTCCAGATACAGAGATAATCAGTCAATTAACAAGCATTTTAATTGTTCTATGTGCCAGGCACTGTGCTAGGTCCTAGGAAAAGGACTTGACTATTTGATATAAAGACAAAAAGATGGAACAGTCTCTGCCTTCAAAAAACTTACTATCAAACAAGTACACATTTAGGAACAGGAAATGGACCTGTGATTTCAATTAAATAGAGAACTCCTCTCACCAATGCTGTTTGGCACCTTCTCTTCAAGTTGGTATTTAGTCTTTTAAAGTTGTTCTGGGTCCAGAGCCAATCAATGTCAGAAGTGAGACTAGAACCCAACTTTCTTTATCTGCAAAGCTGGCTGTCTACCTGCTGCTTTTAGTACAAAGATAAGCATGTATAAAATAAATAAATACAAGGCAACTGGAGTTAGGGGAGGGCACTAGCAGCTAAGGGGATCTGAGGAAGTTCAATGTAGGAAGCAAGACATAAATAGCAATTCCTCTCCCTTTCCCTTCCCTACTCCCAAAAGCCAAAGACTCAAAACAAAGGTCCAATATAGAACAAAATATTCATAGAAACTTTCTTTATGATCACAAAGAAATAGGAACAAAGTGGGTGCCTATCTATCAGAGGATTGCTATAGCATACAAATGTAAAAGCCTTGTCCACCAAGAAATGATTAGATATAAAGAATTCAGAGAAACCTGGGAAGAATTGCATAAACCAATAACTGAGTGAAATAGGCAGTGCCAAGAGAATATATGAAATGAGTATACCAATATACATGAAAAAAAAATCACTAGAAAGGAAGTTGAACTGATTTATGGGAAACCCAGCAAAGATAACACCTAACCTTCGCCCTCACTGCAAAGAGGTGGGAGACTATTTATTTATGATCTACTTTTTCAGACAAGGTTTATATAGCCATTTTTTTTTT
>JAJPUD010012449.1:25192-49282 GCA_023553655.1 Myrmecobius fasciatus | reverse complement strand
TTCATTCTTCAGGATTAGATTATTTAATTTCCAATTAACTTTTGGTTAATTTTCTCCTGGCCTTATATTGCATGTGATTTTTATTGCATCATGATCTGAAAAGGATGCATTTACTATTTTTGCCTTTCTGCATTTGATTTTGAGGTTTTTATGCCCTAACACATGGTCAATTTTTGTACATGTTCCATGGACTGCTGAGAAAAAAGTAAACTCCCTCCTGTCTCCATTCAACTTTCTCCATAGATCTATCATACCTAACTTTTCTAACAATTGGTTTATCTCCCTAGTTTCTTTCTTGTTTAATTTGTAGTTTGAGTTATCTAATTCTGAGAGATCAAGGTTGAGATCCCCCACTAGTATAGTTTGGCTATCTATTTCTTCTTGCATCTGTCTTAATTTCTCCCCTAGGAATTTGGATGCTATTGCACTAGGTGCATATATATTTAGTATTTATATTACTACATTATATATGGTACCCTTTAATAAAATATAGTTTCCTTCCTTATCTCTTTTGATTAGATCTATCTTGGCTTTTACTTGATTTGAGATAAGGATTGCTACCCCTGCTTTTTTTGTTTGTTTGTTTACCTGAAGCATAATAGGTTCTGCTCCAGCCTTTTACCTTCATCCTGTATGTGTCATTATGTCTTAGATGTGTTTCTTGTGGACAACATATTGTGGGATTCTGGTTTTTAATCCAGTCTGCTATCAGCTTTCGCTTTATGGGAGAGTTCATCCCATTCACATTCACAGTTAGAATAAGTAATTCTTTATTTCCTGCCATCTTATTTACCCAAGTTATATTTTTCCCTTTCCTTTCCCCTTTCTCCCTTCCTCCCTCCTTAGTACTTTGCTTTTGATGACCCCCTTCCCCAAACAATCGATCACCCTTTAGATCCCTTCCCCCTTTTTTTACTCCTTTCCCCTGATTCTTCTATTTTTCCTTCTATTAGTTTATCCCTTTCTTTTCCTCCTTTCCCTCCCATTTCCCTCTAGCAACAGACAAGTTTCTATGTGAAATCAAGTGTCTGATATACACTTTTAGAGCCTAACATGATCAGAGTAAGATTTACACAATGCTCATCTCCCTCCCCTCATTCTCTCAATTATATTAGGTTTTCTTTGCCTCTTCAAGAAATTTTACCTTGTTTTTACCTACTTTTTTTAGATCTTATTTTACCACTTTTTCCCTCTTTTTCCCCAGTATGACAACCTTTCCCCCTCTAGTTTTCTTTTTCATATTATCAAAGTAATATCTAGTTAATTATACCCCCAAACTTTAAATGTCCCCATAGTAGAAATAAAGTTCTCAAGAGTCCTTTCCTTTTTACCTTTTTATTCTTCTCTTGAGTTCTATGTTTGGATGTCGAATTTTTTTGTTCAGATCTGGTCTTTTCATTAGAAATAGGTGAAATTCACCTATATCATTGAATGACCATCTTCTTCCTTGGAGGATAGTGCTCATTCTAGCTGGATAGGTTATTCTTGGCTGTAATCCAAGTTCATTTGCTTTTCAGAATATCTGGTTCCAGGCCCTTCGATCCTTCAATGTGGAGGGTGACAAATCATGTGTAATTCTAATTATTGATCCTTGGTATTTAAATTATTTCTTTCTGGCTGCTAACAGAATCTTTTCCTTGGTGTGATAGTCCTGGAATTTAGCCACAATATTCCCTGGGGTTTTAATTTTGGGGTCTCTTTCAGGAGGTGATTGGTGAATTCTTTCAATGGTGCTTTTGCCTTCTGATTCTACAATCTCAGGGCAATTTTCTTTCAGGTTTTCCTGGAAGATAGTGTTTAGATTTTTTTTTTTCATCATGGCTTTCAGGATGTCCAATAATCCTTAGATTGTCTCTCCTAGATCTCTTTTCCAAGTCAGTTGTTTTTCCTAGGAGATATTTCATATTTTCTTCTAATTTTTCATTTTTTTTGTTTTTGTTTGATTAATTCTTGAAGTCTTATTGAGTCATTCACTTGCATTTGTTCAATTCTTATTTTTAAAGTGTTGTTTACTTCAGTTACCTTTTTGAGCTCCTTTTGTAACTGGCCAATTGAATTTTTTTGTTCATTGCAGTCTTTTTCCACTTCACTGATTTTATTTTTCAATATATTGGTGTCTTTTTCATATCTCTTTTCCCGGGCTTCTTGCACCGATTTCAGTTTAATTTCCCATTTATCCTCCAGCTCTCTTTTGAGGTTCTTTATGCAATCTTCCAGAAAGGCCTTTTGAAAGGGGGATCAGCGATGGTCCTTAATAACTTCCTCTGGAGTTTTGTCTAAAGGAACCTAGGATCTGGGGTCAGCCCTTCTTTCTCTCGATAGAAGCTGCCTATGGTAAGAGCTCTCTTTTGCTTCTTCATTTGTTTTAGACAGCGTAGATGTCTCTTTAAGGCTCAGAAAAATGGCGGCTGAAGTTCTTTGCTCTGGGTCAATTTGGCTAATTAACTTAAGGTGCTGGGCCAGTGGGGGCTAGGACTAAGTCCAAATTACTCCTTAAACATGACAAGTCTGCCAGAACACCTGCCGCCAGTCAGGGCAGAATGTCTTGAGTGCCTCAGATAAACTCCAGATGTTTGGAGTTTGGAGTTTGGAGTTTCTGCCACAGTGAACTGAGTCCTACCCTCACTTCCAGCCTATACCACTGTTTATCCCTCTGTCCGAGTTAGAGAAACCTGATATGAAGTTCTCCCGAGATATCAGCAAGCAGTGTCCAAATATTTCTGGATTCTTTGACTTGAAGATCAGTTCTGAGGCTTATTTTATTGTTGATTTGAGAGAAGATCGGAGGAGGATGCAGACAGTCATATTTTTATTCCGCCATCTTTGCTCTGCCCCCTGGAAGACATTTTAAAGAAAGGAAAATTGAGCATGAGGTAAAGTAGAGGCAACAAGAATAGATAGTCCTGTTTTCCATTGTTTTTTTTTTTTTTTACTATAAATTTGGTTATGACAGGAAAGAGAGACATAGGAAGATTACTTTGAGGGATAACAAAATCAGGTGAATATTTTGTAAGAAGGGAAAGAGGATACTTTGGTATATGGGTTCTATCAATATGTGGTCTTCAAATTGAGGCTAGAACATATTTCTTCTGCATAATGATTCTTTGGAGGGTGTCCTCCAATTGTTAGCAGCCAATAGTCTTTCTAAAACTGAAATTCAGAGATTTTGCATTATTTTTAAAAAATTGTATCATCACAGTACATGCAACAAAATCATCCTTCATTTCCATAAAGCTCCACTTCTTAAATCATGGGTCATGAGCTCATTTGAGAATTTGTAACTGATTGAGAAGTCATGAAATTATTATTTATTATCGCTAAAGATTTAATTTCAGTATCTATTTAATATACCTATATGCACAAGTTCACTTAAAAATTTCTTGGTATAAAAGGAGTCATGAATGGAAAAAAGTTTAAGAAGCCATGACATAAAATATGCAATGTTTTAAAATCTACAAAAAGGAATTAAATTTATGATAGAAGTGTTTCAGGTCATAAATTAGCATTACCATTCAAAAAACATATAACACAACATGGGAATAATTTGCTTAGAATACACTTGCCATTATCATTTACCTTTTCTATGCTCCTTACATTCATATATGTGTTAGGGTTTTACAGTTTCTGATACAAGCATGCTTTAAAGCCAAGGGTCAGACTCAAAACATGTTGCTGATGCTTTTATGGCATTGGTTTTCACTACCTTGCCTTTAATATATTTTTTATCTAAGTCTGAGAACTTTTAGCACAACTTCCTTGTTCTCCTTCCTATGAAAACACTCTACTCTGTAATCACTGTATGGGAATATATTTTGAAACTTAGGCCCAGAGTCCTAGGCATCTCTGCTTTTAAAATGATCAAATGATTCACTTTTATATATCAATTTAAGGTCAGCCAAATATTTGCTTCACGGTATTCTTTTGAAGTTAGTAAAATTAAAATTATCCCAATTTATAGATAATGAAATATGGACTTAAAAAATTGGAGGGTTACAAATAATTATTGTGAGTATACAATTAATGTTTGAGATAAGATTTGAAATCAGGTCTTCTTATTCCAAGTCCAGATGTCAATTCACTAAGTTATTGGCAGCAAACAAATTATAAAAGGAGCAAATAAATAGTTCTTAAGGATTCCTACAGGCTGCATATTGACAACATTCATTTGCTAGTGGTTCTCTATCAAATTATCCACAGGTCTTTTCTCAATATTTACCTAGTCTTTATATACTTATTTTGTCGCCTACCCTTTCTCTCATAGAAAATGAGAGTCCTCCACTACTGGGAAATGTAGGATTTCTGAACATGATCACCCCAAATTTCATTTTTTCTTTGTGTAAATTCCTTTTTCTCAGCACTCATTTTCTTCTCTTTTCCTACTGTCTTTGAGGAAGAAGTATCTGTCTTCATTCACAACATTAATCCCTCTATTTTTGTATCTGATCTCATCCCCTTTCTCCTTTACATCCAAATTTTCTCCCTTTCCACTGTTTTTCTTTACAAAATTAAATCAAATTAAAAGCTTTCCTAAAATTTATTACAATGCTTTCATACCAGAGGTACCCAATAAATGAATAAATGCCTCCTGACTCCTCTAATTCCTTTTTTCCCCTCTAATTCCTTAAATCAGTTTTTCCTCTAAGAAAACAATTATTTTCCTTTGTGTTATAGATTACTTTGGCAGTCTGGGAAAGACTATGATCCCTTTCTCAGAAAAATTATTTTAAATGTATAAAATAGAATACATCTTATTAAAAAGAAACTAATTAAACTAAAACAATTATTGAATTTTAAAAAAATAAAATAAAAGTTCACAGATCTTCTGAAATTTACCCACCAACCCCCTGAGGAGTCCATGACATCCAGGTTAAGAATACTTGCTCTAAGAGATGATCCTTCCCCTATCAATTACTATGCCTATTCTGATAGCTGTGGACCAAAAAGATCCATTCACAGGTGGTAAATATATTTTCCTCTTCACAGAATCCATCATTGGACACTGCAAATTTTAAGCTCTTTTGTCATTGAAGTCTAATTAATTACTGTTGCCAATCAAGGTGATATTGACAGATTTCTTCCAAGGGAGATTATTTTCATTTATTGAGCATTTCCCCTCCAGAAGGGTTAATTTACTTCCTAGAAGGCAAATTCTATATTCCTTTTACTTATTCATATTTGCTGTTGTTATTTTGGAATTGCATCCCTGATGAAAGCCCTTTGATATACAAAACAAAGTTTAATGGCATAGATTTCTCTTCTTAGTGTTGGCAGATAGTGTTTCATTTTTAGTTTCTTAAACACATCTACTGCTAAAGGCTCTGGACGCATATACAATGTAAAAAAAAATTATAAAAATCCAAACAGCATAGTACATCATCAGTACAGAAATAGTTTGGGCAAAGATAACCTTTTAATATATTCATCAAAAAAGGGGGAAAATCACATCATGATCAGAAATATGGGAAATAACAACTAGTATTTATTAAGTGCTCTACAGCAATTCACACATATCACATTTTATTTTTACAAAAACCATGGGAGAGGTACTTATATTATTCCCTTTAGTTAATGCCTTATCAGAGGCAGACCGGTTAAAATGCTGATCTAGAATCACATAGGAAGTGTCTGAGGCTACTGTCAAACTCAGATTTTCCTAAATGCTGGTCTAGTTTCCTAATTTTTGTACTATCTAGCTGCTTCAGCCTGTCTTTTGATGAAATTTAAACTCCTTAAAATTATAGATTATCTTGGTTTTTATTTCTCAATCTCTTAACACCCAGAACAGTGCTTAACACACAGTGGATATTTAATAAATCATTCTTTTTCATATATATATATATGCCCCTTGAGTTAGATTGAGTTAGAGGGAACTCACGGATATGCAGAGGTGCTCTAAATATTATGTTTCAACTTTGCTGCTACTATTTTTATATTTTAAAAATATTTCTTCATATTGGTATTATCATCATCTGGTTAACAAACTGTTGTACTTAAATTGTTGTTTGAATTCACAAGGATATAACAACTCCCCCCCAACAAATAATGCCCTTTAATTAATTGCTTTAGCATTATTATGAAAAGCATAGAGTAAAGTTATTAATTAAACTAAATATAATAAAACATCAACTGAGTAGAATTTATCTTTAAGCCTTTTAACCTGTGTTGTGTTGTTTTGTTTTTCTTATACTTGTCTTTTCTGTTGCCATCTGGACTTTCTGGTTATTTCCAGACCATAATACCCGCATTATCCCCATCTCACCAGTAGTTACAGTTGGCCTTTGAGATCCCAGACTGATAAATGAATTTTCCCATTATGTTGTCTCTAACTAGGTCTCAATACCATTTTTGACCATATTAAACTTTGTCCCACTCCAAATTTTGGCTCACCTTGCATGCTTTTATTCATGTATCCAAAGCTAGCACAATGCTGAAACATAGTAAATGCCTACAAAATGTTTTTTTCATGGACATTGTTTCATGGACAGAGGTTTTCAAGACTGAGCAGAAGAAATCTATTTTCCATCAGGTACTTTGCCAGAATATGGCACTATGATTGTGATTTTTCATGTTCTCAGTGATATTGGATAAACATTAATTAGATATTAAAAATGGATTTTAACCTTCTCCAAAGGCAGGATTTGTTTATTCATAATAAATATTTAATAAATTAAATTAGATCATCCTGAATTTTTCTCTTAACATTCTTTTTAAGAATTGATAAACAGAACCTCATAAAATAATCTTACAATTTTTCCATTTTATTTTATTTTTCTGGTTATTCACATACATTAATTTTTAATGCACATTTCTTTTTGAATCATGTTGGTAGAGAAAAATCAGAACAAAAGGGAAAAATCATGAAAGAAAAAAATAAAAAAGAGATAAAAGTGATGTCTTGATTCTCTCTCTGGATACAGATGAAAATTTCTATCCAACATTTATTGGGATTGCCTTGGATCATTGAATCATTGAGAAGAACCAACTACTTCATAGTTGATCATCACACATTCTTGCTGTTATTGTATACCATGTATTCCTGCTTCTACTGGTTTTGCTCAGCATCAGTTCATGTAAATCTTTCCAGGCTTTTCTAAAATCAGCTTGTTCATCATTTTTATAGAACAATAATATTCCATTACTTTCATATACCATAACTTATTAAGCCATTCCTCCATTGACAGGCATTTATTCATTTTCAAATTCTTTGCCATCACAAAAAGAACTGCTGCAAACATATTTTTGCATGTGGGTCTTTTCCCTTCCATCGTGATTACCTAGGTTTACAGATCCAGTAGTAGCACTGCTGGATCAAAGGGTATGCACAGTTGTGTAGCCCTTTGGGCATAGGACCAGATTGTTCTCCAGAATGGTTGGATCATTTCACAACTCCACTAACAATTCATTAGCGTCCCATTTTCCCACATCCCCTCCAACAATTTTTCATTATATTTTCCTGACATCTTAGCCAATAAGAGAGATGTGAGGTGGTACTTCAGAATTGATTTAATTTGCATTTCTCCAATCAATAATGATTTTGAGTACTTTTTCTTATGACTATAAATAGCTTTAATTTCATAATCAGAAAATTGTCTGTTCATATCCTTTGATTATTTATCAATTGGGGAATGACTTGTAAATATAAAATTTAAAAGCAAAAGCAATTCACTACTTTTCTCACTAATCTGTAAATATTATAAAACCCTGCATAATGTATATTTCATTTTTATTAACTCCATGAGCTGATTAATATCAAGTAAGATAGCATTTCTATATTATATGCAGAGTAAGGTTTTGCAAACATTAAAACAGAACATAAATGCTATGAATCTTGCACATTGGAACCCATATACCCATCATATCCTGTGCAACTATTATCCATAACTTTCCCCCCAAAATACTCCATTGACTATTAACATATTGTAGACCTTTTTTTAGGTCTATAACATTCCACAATACTTGGACTGTTTTATTCAGAATAAACATTGATGAAATAGCTACTATCATAAGACATTGTGCCAAATGCTAATGAACACAGAAAAACAAAAGACAGTTCCTGCTCTCAAGAAGTTCATAGTCTAAGGGGAGAGATAAAAGATAAATAACAAAATTTTAAAATAAACTGTATATAGAATAATTTTAAGAAATAGTTACATGGAGATGGAACTCGAATTAAAGGGCAGCAGGAAAGATTTCCTTAGAAAGAAGGTGGGCATTTAACTTGAGATTCAAAGAATGCCAGGAACACAAGGATGCAGAGTATGAAAAAGGACATCATTCTTTGCCTCGAATAAATCATTAACCCACCTCTTTTTTCTGATCATGCATTTCCCAGATCATAATTTTATCTTATTTTATGCATGTGTTATTGTTATAAATTAAATTTATATGTTGTAGCCTATATATGCCCAGAATGTCCTTCATTTTCTTCTACATTTCTCCCTCCCCCACCAAAATAGATTATTTAAAGACTTTCGTTATGTTAACAATGTCTGAGTATTGATATTAAGGAGAATTTTTTTGGTGGAAGGAAAATCTTAGAATCATTGAAAGCCCTGAAAAAATTCCCAAATACAGTGTATAAAATCCCAAATGGTAAAAAGTTTGACTATTTTGTACTCATGCTTTCATCAGATACTCTTAAATTGCATATACCTTTCTCAAAGATTTTATAGAGATGAGAAAATATGCATTTTGGGTTGATAATTATTGATGCCCTAGACTGGCTTGGGATGTCATTTATTATCTTTTTATAATGTACTAAACAAGTAGTTGATCATTTAAAATTTCCCCAGTTAAAACATATTAGCAACAGCAGTTTTTTTTAAAAAGCCAGAAATATTTGCATATTGCTTTGAATTCATTTCTTTCTTTTTTTTTAACTGTTCAAAGCTTGGAACATTTTATTTTAAGTTTTGGTAAAATATTTTAATATTTGTGAACTTAATGAGTTAATATGGTACAATATGTAATTAAAGAAGAGCACTTTTGTTTTGGTGCAGGTATTAAACAATGCCTTTCCAAGAAAAAGGCTTGTATTCAATAGGATACATCCTGAACTAAAAAATCACATGATTTTTCCCCCAAAGGTGCATTCATATGCCACAAAGGAGGAAGTAGTCATAGGGAGAGTTGGCAAATTAATACTTTTTTTACTGTGTGATTATTGAACTTTCATATGTATCAAATGTCCTCTCCTTTCATTGTAGGGGAAAGATCATTTCTTATATAGCTGTATATCTTTCAGGTTGTTGAATGGTATATGCACATATTAGATTTTTTTCCTCTTTATTAAAATCTTATTAAAGATTTTTATTTTTCAAAATATATGCATGGAGAATTCTTCAACATTAGCCCTTGCAAAACCTTGTTCCAATTTTCTCCTCCTCCCCCATGCCCTCCCCTAGATAACAAGTAGTCCAGTATATGTTAAACATGGTAGAAATACATGTTAAATCCAATATATGCGCACATATTTATACAATTATCATGCTGCACAAGAAAAATCAAATCAAACCAGTGGAAAAAAAAAAGAGAAGCAAAATAGTATGCAAACAAATAACAACAAAAAGAGTGAAAATGCTATGTTGTGAACCATACTCAGTTACCACAGTCCTCTCTCTAGGGGTAGATGGCTCTCTTCATCACTAAACAATTGGAACTTGTTTGAACTATCTCATTGTTGAAGAGAATCATATCCATCAGAACTGATCATCTTGTTGTTGCCCTGTATAATGATTTCCTGGTTCTTCTGCTCATTTCACTCAGCATCAGTTCATGTAAGTTTCTCTAGGCCTCTCTGAAATCATCCTGCTGATCATTTCTTACAGAACAGTAATCTGAATTCATTGCTTAAGTGAGAATAGACCATCAATAGAGAAAAGGAATCCTTACCCTTTCACACCCTAGCTAAATGCAATTATTGATTTATTTATATAAAATTTTCTGTATTCAGTCAATAGAATCTCAGTCATTAAGAACTAAATTGCTGGAAAACTTAATTGATATATACTGTTGTATGACTTTTCAGGTCACCTTTATAATATTTCCTGAATATGATCCCTTCTCTTCTCTAAAACTGCCACCACTCTAGTGCACATGTCCATCACTTCATGCTTTGATTAATGCAGTAGACTGCAGATGGGTCAACATGATGCATTCTCCTTAGTCCCCTCTTCCATCCATCTCCATTTAGGCAATAAAGAGATTTTCTTTAAATGTGGTTCTTACCATGTCACCTAACTCCACTAAATAAACTCCAGTGGCTTTCTCTTGTACCCCAGAACAAATACAAAATGGTCTGCTAGGCATTCAAAGCTCTTTATAACTTGGCCCTCTTCTACCCTTGTAGATTTCTTCTACTTATTCTTCACTCTCCACTTTGATCTAGTGATGCTGACCTAGTGGCTTGTTAAATGAACAAAGCATTACATCTCTTAATTCTTTGACTGTGCTCCATGCCTGCAATGCTCTCCTTCCTCCACACCATCTACTAACTTCCTTGGCTTCTTTACATTTCATATAAAATCCTACCTTCTATAGAATATTTCTCCTCTACCCCACTGCCAGCTCCTCCCACTATTATTCCTACAATTATTGTTTTAATATATATTTTCTCTCTACTTAGCATTTTATATATTGTCTCACTTGATAGAGGCTGAATTCCTTGAAGGTAAGGACGTTTTCATTTTATTTTCATATTTCCGTTTCCTTGCACAGTGTTTGGTTTATCATAACCACCCAATAAATGCTTTATGGCATCTTTGAAGGTAACGAGTATTTTTTGCCTCTTTTTGAAGTTCAAAGTTGTTGGAAGTTTTGATTTTCTTATTGAGAATCTTAAGAATCTTTATTGAGATGATTAAAGGACAATTACTTGATGAAGATAGAGAAGTCTGGCCTGACTTTTTATTCAGTCATTGAAGATAGAATACTGATTTATTTCATTTAAGGATAATTAGTCGAGTCAAAGTTACTGTAGATCTGAGCATCCTTGAATTTAAGGATTATAAAAGCACTAGACTGGTTAGTGGGAAGGACAATAGGGGAAAGAAGGAGGAAGAAATAGACACAGACACAGATACAGACACAAAAACACAGAGACAAAGACAGAGACAGAGGCAGGTAGTTTAGCATTCAAATGAGAGAGAGTACCAAGCCCTGTTATAAGGATGGCATTTGGGTACTTCTGAAGGGAAATTCTGCATATTCTTGTCATATAATGATATCATAAATATTGAGAATCAGTAGCAGAACCTTTTGGAAGTTCCTAGATAGGGAACCATATAGTTTCTAAAAAGAAGAAAGCACCATATGATCCGCAGGGTCATGGTATCTTGTCTTACAGGTAGAATTTCAAGGACTAATGAATTCTGGCTATTCTGGAAAGCAATTTGGTTCCTCAAAATTATTAAAATGCAGCACATACTTTTGACCCAGTCAAACTTCTACTAGGCCTATATCCCAAAGGGATTAAAGGATGAAAAAAGAACACATGTATAAAACTAGGATGGTAATTTTCATAAATTTCCAAAAAAGTTGTAAACCAAGAGTTGTCCTAATACTGGAAAATGGCGAAACAAATACTGGTACAGTAATGCAATAGTATATAACTATGCCATGAGAAATGGCAAAATGGACAACTAAAGAGGAAACTGAGAAGATCTGTGTGAACTTTTGAAAATCAATTGAGCAGAGGTAGAATAATGTATATAAGTAAGACAATAGGCCTGATATAGAGAAAAGCAATTTTAAAAGACAAAGAATTCTGACAATATAATGCTACACTGTAGTCTAGAACATTGAAAAGAAAAATAAAATGCCATTCACCTGTCATAGAGGTGATGGATTTCAAGTGTGGAGAGAGAAATATTTTCAATTTATTTGCAAGGTTTGCATTTTTATGATGATTTCTCTTTTGTTGGTGAATTGTGAGGCAGCAGTGGAAATGTAAAAATTAATACAACTTTTCATAGACACCATTGAGTTAAGGGTAAATAAAATAAAATTCTGAGGCTCCTTATCATTTATTCATATTTGCTGTTATTATTTTAAAAATTATATTTACAATTACTCCTTTGAGACCTGAAATGAAAGCAAGTGAAATAGATTTTCTCTTTTCAGTATCTGAGTGGGGGCCAAGCCAAAGGACATGATTACTGAGATAGCCCAAATTGAATTATGTGTTTATAAAGCCAGAGTTTAGGGTTCAAACCTATGGGATGTGTTTATGAATAGGAACATTAAAGAGGGCTTAGTTTTTGAGTGTTAAGAATTCCATAGGCTGAGGGTTTTCTCCTGTATAATATCAAAATAAATTTTAACTTTAAAAATATACGTATTTTAGTTATAGCATTCAGTTAGGCAACCTAAATGGACAACAATAGGATAAATTATATCTCATTGACTTAAAGAATTCAAATGTGTGTTTAACAGTGAATATAAAACATGATTTCATATCTGAATTTTGAGAGGATTCTTTGCCTGAGGAAAGGTAGTGAAATTAGGATCATTGTGCCTAATACATATTTGAAATATCTTGAATGATTTCAAGAAGGAAAAGATGTATGCAATATTGAATGAGCAGTAGTAAAATATCTATCCTCGAAGAAGTTTTAGTAGTAGCCCCTATGATTTTCTTAAACTACTACTAATCCAATTACTCTCATTCATTATAAATCCCTGATCTCATAAGTGTGGGAACAGAATTCACTGATAGAGATCACAGAACTTTAGGCCTTCTCATTTTATAGAATTCTTGTTCATAGCTTCCTATAAATTCTCCATAGGGGATCCGACCTCATTAAGTGGAGATTTTCTTTTGATCTTCTTTGATGAGGGGAGGACAACAGTATGACACAAATGCAGTTTACATAATATGTCTTATTATTACATCTCTCTTTATATTACCTCTGCTCCTTTCTTCACAATGTTTCTACATAATAATGCAATTAAGCCATTGCTTAAATAATTGTTTTTTGTTAATTAATTGTTAAACAATAACAACTGTTAAGATGCTGTGAATAGTTTTGTGTTTAGCATGATTTAATTTTCTTTTTTTTTTTTTACTTTTTTATTGTTCCATTAATGGTATATTTAAAAATCAATCCATCTCTCCCACTAAACTTCTCCAATTTAAGCAATAAAAAATATTCTACTATAAATATCTACAATCTGGTAAAACAAGCTCCCAAATTGGACATGTCCAAAAATGGATGTCTCTATCTGCATTTTATGTTCATCATGTCTCTATTTTAGGATGAATGATATACTTCATTTTTATTCTTTTGAATTTGTTCATGTATCATTGCATTTGTTAGAATTCTTATCTTTTAAAAATATTTTATGTTTTCCCAGTTGCATATAAAGCATTTTTTACATTTGTTTTTAAAACTTTGAGTTACCGATTCTCTCCCTTCTTCCCTCCCTATTACCCAACTCACTGAGAAGTTACATGTGAAGTTCTGCAAAACATTTCTATAAAAAATCATGTTGTGAAAGAAAACATATTTTGCCCCCTAAAAAAGTCAAGAAAAATAAAGTTTAAAAAGAAGTATGCTTCAATCTCCTTTGAGACAAAATCAATTCTTTCTCTGGGTATTGATAGCATTTTTCAACATAAGTCCTTCATAGTGATTTTAGATCACTGTATTGCTGAGAATGCCAAAGTCATTCACAGATGATCATCATACAATATTGCTATTACTTTGTACACAGTATATTTCACTTTGCATGAGCTCATAGAGGATTTTTCAGGTTTTTCTGAGAGCATCCTGTTCATCCTTTCTTATAGAGCAGTAGTATTCCATCATAATCACATAACACAATTTTTTCAACCATTTCCCAGTTGTTAGGTATCTCCTCAATTTCCAATTCTTTGCCCTAAGAAAAGAGTTGCTGTAAATATTTTTGTATATATATATAGAGATCCTTTCCTTTTTTGAAAATCACTTTTGGGGTATATGCATAGTAATGTTATTGTTAAGTCAAAGGGTAACCCTTTGAACATGGATCATATTTTTTCATCATTTATTAATTGGGGAATGGCTCATATTTTTAAAATAAATTTGATGTATTTCCATATACATTTAAGAAATGAGATCTTCATTAGAGAAACTTACTTCAAAAATCTTTTCAGAATTACTGTTGCTAACTGTATTCCACTCCTCCCACACCATCTATTTATTCTATTCTCTCTCTCATTTTATTCTATCCCTTCTCAAAAGTGTTTTCCTTCTCACTGCTCCCTCCTGCTGTCTTCTATCCCCTTTCTACTTTTACTTTTCTGCAGCGTAAGAAAGATCTCTAAACTCACATTTGATAAATAGATTACTTCCTCTCTGAGCCAGTTCTTTTTTAAATGATTTATTTTTTGAAAGACCCTTTTTATAACTTATCTTAAAAATGGTAGTTTGTTTTTCACTAGGTGTGCATTTATATACAGGCATTTTTTATTCTAGTAAATTTATTTATTTTTAATACACATTGCTTTATGTTGGGAGAGAAAAATCAGAGCAAATTGGAAAAACCATGGGAGAGATTTAAAAAAAAACAGGAAAAAAATGAACATAGCATGTATTGATTTACATTCAGTCACCTTAGTTCTTGTTCTGGATGCAGATGGCATTTTCTGTCCAAAGTCTATTGAGATTGCATTCAATCACTGAAGTATTGAGGAAAACCCAGCCTTTCTTAGTTAATTATCACAAAATCTTGTGGTTATTGTGTACAGTTTATTACTGGTTCTGCTTGTTTTGCTCAGCATCAGTTCATGTAAATCTTTCCAGGCTTTTTGTCAGCTTGTTCATTGTTTTTTAATAACAATAATATTCCATTATTTTCATGTACCACAACTTGCTCACCATTCCAAACTTGATGGGCATCCACTCCTTTTCCAATTCTTTGCTATTACAAAAAGAGCTGCTACAAACATTTTTGCAATGTGGGTCTTTTTCCATCCTTTTTGATTCCTTGGACTACAGATCCAGTAATGACACTTCTGGGTCAAAGGATATGAACAGTTTCATAGCCCTCCAGAATGTTTGGATCATTTCACAACTCCACCAACAATGCATTAGTGCCCAGTTTTCCCATATCCCCTCTAGCATTTATCATTATCTTTTCCTATCATCTTAGTCATTCTGAGAGGTATGACTTGATAACTCAGAGTTGTTTTAATTATCATTTTTCTAAACAATAGGGATTGAGCAGTTTTTCATATAACTTTAGATGACCTTAATTTCATCATCTGAAAATTGCCTATTCATATCCTTCAACCATTTATCAATTGGAGAGTAACTTGTATAAATATGACACAGTTCTTTATATATTTGAGAAATGATACCTTTATCAGAAAAACTGATTGTAAAGGTTTTTTTCCTAGCTTTTTACTTCCCTTTTAGTCTTATTTCTTTTGGTTTTGTTTATGCAAATTTTTTTTTAAATTTAATTTAACCACTGTCCATTTTGCCTTTCATATTCCTTTGGTTATAAATGCTTCTCTTCTGGAAAGAATTTGTTTATGGTTTCCTCCTTTATGCCCTAAGCATGTATCCATTTTGACCTTATTTTGATATGGGGTGTGAAATGTAGGCCTATGCAAAGTTTTTGATCTATTATTTTCCAGTTTTCCCAGCAATTTTTCTTAAATACTGAGGTTTTTTTTTTTCCCCAGAAGCTGTTGTTTGGGAGTTCATCAAACACTAGATTGCTATAGATCTTTATTATTGTGTTGTTTGTATCTAATCTATTTCACTGATCTCTATTTCTTAGCCAATATCAAGTGGTTTTGATCACTACTGCTTTATAATACAGTTTTAGGTTTGGTACTGCTAAGCAAGAGTTACAGATATTGTTTTCCTAGCTAGGGATATAAATTGTTTAACCTTTAAATAAATATATTTCCCTCTTTTTACACTTTTATGGTTCTCTTGTATCCTGTGGCTGTAGATTATATTTTCTGTTTAGTTCTGTTTTTTTTTTTAATAAAAAAGATTGAAAGTCTCTTACTTCATTGAAGCTCCATCTCATCCTGTGAAAGATGATGCTGAGTCTCTCTAGGTAGCTAATTCTTGGTTGTAACTCTAGATCCTTTGCTTTCTGGAATATGGTATTCCAGGCTATCTGATTCTTTGTTTTAGGATTTTGCCAGATCCCAGGTAATAATGACTGTTGCTCCTTGATATTTAAATTGTTTTTGTCTGGAAGCATGCAGTATTTTTTCCTTGAGATTATAATTTTGGAATTTCACAACAATATTCCTTGGGGTTTTCCTTGTGGAATCTCTTTCCAGAAGTGATTAATGGATTTTTTTCAATGAGCATTTCTCTCTGTGTTTCTACAGTACTGGTGCAGTTTTCCTTAAGGACCTCTTATAGAATGCTATCCAAGGTCTTTTTTCTTTTTTTTTTTTTTTTTTTTTTTTTTTTTTTGGCCATGGCCTTTGGGTAGGGCAACAAGTTTTAAATTGTCTCTTCTTGATCTGTTTTCCAGGTCAGCTGATTTTCCAAAGATATATTTCAGATTTTCTTCCATTTTTCATTATTTTTAGTGTTTGTCACTGATTCTTGCTGTCTTACAAAGTCATTAGCTTCCATTTGTTGTTCTAGTTTTCAAAGGGTGATTTTCTTCAGTTATCTTTTGTAGCTATTTTCCATTTGGTTTGTTTTACTGTTTAAGGAGTTGTTTTCTTCAAACATGTTTTTCCTACCTTTTCCAAACTGTTGATTCTCTCATGCATACATTTCATTTCTTTTCTTATTTTTTCTTCTAATTTTGTATTTTTGCCTCTTAACGTCTTTTATGAGCATTTCCAAAAAGCCTCATTCGTCTTGAAGCCAATTTATCTTACTCTTTGAGATTTCTTCTGTGAACATTCTGGCCTCATCTGAGTTTGTGTTTTTGTCCACCCTGTCATCCTAGTGGTTTTCTATGGTCAATATTCTTTTCTGTTTCTTGCTCATTGTCTTTAATTTTCTTTTGGTATTTTCTCATTTTTTTGTTTTTGTTTTTACTTTTAAGTTAGAGTTCTGCTCCTGGGGTAAAGTTGATGCTGTCCCAAGCTTCCTGTGCAGCTCTGAACCTTGACTTTGAGCACAGACGGCCCCTTGTGTTTCCTAGGGCATAGTTTGGCTCCTCTTTCCAGAAAACAGCCTAGTTGGCTCCTCTTTCCAGAAAACAGCCTAGTTTCTCAGAGTTTGTCTTCTGAGCTGGTACTAGGGGCTGCCCCACTCATTTACTCTTCTATTAACCTAGGACTGAGGGTATTAGTTGGTGATTTGCTATGATTAAGAACCTCTTACCTGCTTTCCCAGAGTTTATCTGACCTTGGCTGAACATTTTCTTCACCCCAGTGAGACTGACCTTTCCTGAAATTTTTTCAGTTTATCTTGAGCCCAAGAGTGATTTCATTACATCAGACTCTGTTTAGACTCTTGATTTCATATGGTTTTGACAGAAACTTCTTTAAGCCAGTTCTGATGAGAGTAAGGTTCACTTACTCTTATTAACCTCCTTGTTGTCTCCTGTATTGTAAAGGATTTTACTTGCCTCTTTTGTGTCAGACAATTTTTGCTGTTCCATCTCTTCCTTTCCCTTTCTCCCAATACAATCCTCCCTCACCTCTTAATTTTATTTTTCAGATATTATAAATTCATATTCAATTTATAACCATGAGCTCTGTCTATATACACTCCTAACTGCTTTAGTAATAAGAAAGTAACAAATATCACACCTCTTTATGCTTCTTCTGAGTCCTGTATTTGAGAATCACATTTTCTTTTCAGCTATGATGTTTTTATCATGAATTTTTGAAAGTCCTATATTTCACTGAATGTCCACTCTTTCTGCCAAAGGATTTTGCTGGGTAGGTGATTCTGGGTTGTAATCCTAGCTCCGTTGTTCTCTGGAATATCATATCCCAAGCTCTCTGATTCTTTAACGTGGAAGCTGCTAAATCACATGTTCTCCTGACTTTGGCTCTACCATACTTGAATTGTTTCTTTCTGGATACTTGCAATATTTTCTCCTTGACCTGAAAGCTCAGAATTTGGCTATAATATTCCTGGGATTTCCATTTTGGGATAACTTTCAGGAAGTGATTGGTGTATTCTTTCAACTTATATTTTACTCTCAGGTTCTAAAATATCAGGATAATTTTCAAATTTTTGAAAGATGATATCTAGTCTCTTTTTTCAGTCATTACTTTTAAGTACTCCAGTAATTTTAAACTTATTTCTCCTGGGTCTGTTTTCCAGGTCAGTTATTTTTCCAATGAGATATTTCACATTGTTTTCTATTTTTTCATTCATTTGACTTTGTTTTATTGTTTCTTGATTTCTCAAAAAGTCATTAGCTTCCATTCGCTCAAATCTACATTTTAAGGAATTATTTTCATCCATGTAGTTGTACCTTCTTTCCTATATGGCCAAGTTGATTTTTAAGGAATTCTTCCCTTCAATTAGCTTTTTGTATTTCCTTTTGCATCACTCTCATTTCTCTTCCTAGTGTTTCCTCTCCTTTCTTACTTGAGTTTTAAAATCCCTTATAAACCTTTCCATGGCCTGGGACCAATTCTTATTTTTCTTGGAGGTTTCAGATGTAGGAGTTTTGACTTTATAATCTTCTGAGTGTGTGTTTTGATCTCCTTGTCACCATAGTACCTTTCTATGGTCAGATCCTATTTCTGTTTTTCACTTATTTTCACAGCCTATTACTCAGTTTTTCACACTTTGTTAAAGTAGGGCTCTGTTTCCAGGGTGGAGGGTGTGATATTATAAGGTTCAGGTTTTCAAGATTCTTCTGGGGACCTGTGTGAACCAGCATTGCAACCCAGATTTGAGTGTGGACAAAGCCACAGAGTCCTGCCTCAGTGATATCAAAAAGATCCCTGTAATATGCTTCTGGCCAGTTTGGCTCCCTTACTTGTGTGCTTATTACCTCCAGAAGCCACTGCTGCTACAACTGTTGCTTCAATAGCTCCCAAAGTTCAATACTGATTTGAGGGGCTCCCCTTGAATTCTAATGCAAGAAACTTTTCCTGACAACTTACAAGGGTTCCTTGATGTCTGTGGCCTTAGAAGTTTGCTGCTGTCAGATTCTGAGGCCCCAAGAATTGATCCTTGTTTGCTGAGGCTGGGACTGTGCAAACCTGGGCCAGGATTACACTCCAAAACCACCTTAGTGCACAACACTTTTTCTTGCTGACCTTTTAAATTGTCTTTGGCTGAACATTGGTCCCATTCCATCTTTTTTGTGGATTCTAACACTTTAAAATGATTTAAAGGTATTTGGAGAGATTTGGGGGAGAATTAGATGAATCCCTGCCTTTATTCCCACATCTTTTTAACTTGTTCTCCTGCTTATTTTCCTCTAAATCAGTTCGTAAAGATACTTCCATTTTCCTCTGAAATTGTACATTTTCTAATTTATTATGGAACAGTAATATTTCATTATATGAATACATCCAAATTTGTTCAGCTATCCGTCATCCAAAATGAGGACAACTCCTTAGTTTTCAACTTTGGGCTACCATGAAAAGATCTGCTGTAAAAATATACACACATATATACATATATATTTTGTATAGCTTTTTCCTTGATGTCCTTGGAGTATCAACTCAGTGATGATAAGAATAGGATCAGTGATAATAATATGTCAAAGAATATGTACAGCGAATTTTAGGGCTTATTTCAAAATTGTTTTCTAGAATGAATGTATCAATTCATATCCTTAAAAATGGTACATTCAGGTGCCTTTTTCCCACAACCCCTCCCACATTTTTTTTCCTCTATAGAAGTCTGGTAAATATCAAATGGAATCTCAAAGTTGATTTAATGTAGATGTCTAATTATTAGTGATTTAAACATTTTTCTTGTGATTGTTTATAGGTTGACTTTCTCCCTTTGAACAATAATACTTGTTCATGTCCTTTGCCTATTTACTTTTTGGGGAATGGCTTTTATTAATTAATTAATAATCCTATTAATATAAATTAGTTCCTGTATAATTATCCAAAAGTCAATTCAGTTTATCCTTTTAAAACTTCAGAAGTATTATTGCTCCAATGTTACAAAAAGCATCATTTAAAGTTATTAATTTTTTACACTGTTTCGAATTTAATTTAACATTTATAAGATACTTCTTGTCATGTACTGAGTATGCAAAAGTTTTTAGATGACCCTGTCTCAGAGGGATTTGATCATCAGACCTTCCTTGACAATTTTAGGCATTTGATCTGCCTCTTTTAGTCTTTTCTTGTGAAGTCACTTCAAAACTATTACATATTCAACAAAATTAAATTCTTTGGATGCTCTCTAGGGTAGGCTTGCACATTCAAACCTTTCACAATCACTTCACAGCAATTGGCAAAAATTTAGTACGTGTGAAAATTGACTAGAGTGATATATATATAGCACAAGAAAATGTATGTATTTAATTCTAAAAAAAACATAGAAGTTTTAAAAGTAAAAAGTTAAGTTTTCAAATGTTTTCATAAGTTTGTATCATTTACATTTTTGAAAATTTGAAAATTATATAATAAAAAGTATCCATTTTATTTTGTATGGTCTTCTCTATTATTTGTAACCAGGAGCTCTTCCCCAATCTATAGATCCAAAAGGTAATATCTTCTCACAAATTCATTTATGCTAATTGATTAATTATCCTTTGGGTCAGTTGTAATTTGGATTCTTTAGAGATTGGGGCATTCTAGGACTCAAGAGCTATATGGCAGGTATTGTCATGAAATAAATATTTGATTGTTGAAAATGTGAAATCACAAATAGCACTCATTGTATCAATAAAAAATAACTGAGAACCTGCCATGTTCCAGGCACTGATTAGTATTAGAGAAAAAATTACTAAAATGAAAATCTCCTGTTCTCCAGGAAATTAGTTTCAACAGTGGCAATAAGTATATACATATAGAAAAACAGAGTATTCCCAAATTCTTAATACAGTTTTAATCTAACTTAAAACTGTCAAAAATAAAAATTGTACTATATGTACTATAGATATACTATATCTATGTACTATATGTATTATAGATGTACTATATACTATAGATATAACAGAAAATGTAATCTAGGAATGGTCACTACTTTAATTTAATAATTAATATGTTAGTTATTAAGTGGCAAACCACTCTAATATCTTTGACAAGAAAACTTTAAACAGTACCACAAAGAGTCTGAAGACTGAAACAACTGAATAATGATGTTTACTCCTGTAATATACTTTGATTCCATGGGCATATGAAATTATTTTCTGATTAAATCAAGTGGTCATGATAGTAAATTTTAATATTGTTATTTTCAAATAAATTAAGGTTTTTGAAGTGGAAATTCCAGTTTTGTGAGTAAGCTTCATATTAGTCATTATACGTCTTTAAACCAACTTTCTTATCTAGCTCACTGTTAGAGTTGAAAAACACCTATTAAACTGAGTTTATTCCCTTCAGCAAAAGATAAGCCTATTTTTTTTTAATTCTAGACACAAATTTTATTCTTCTGAAAGGACAAATACAATTTACCACATTGGATATCTATAATAGATAGTGTTTAAAGTTGCTTCTAGTCACACCAAATCATATCTGATATGTATATGATTTTGGATGAAGGAATGAGATAACTTGGACATATTCATTCTGTAATTGAGTGTGCATTGGGCATGAAATGCATTGAAATATATTTTGATATATGCAAAAATCATATTGGCCATAAAATTTATCATGTTTTATCATATTGTTGCTACATTCCCACATAAAATTATTTCTCCCCTATCCATTCTTTGTATCCTCTTTCAAAATATTATGTTCTTAGAGTTGGCCAGGATTTAACAAGTCACCTATTCCAATCCATATCCAGCACTCCTAATAATAAAAATCCAACTACTACTTAGTGATATCCATTGATGAAGAACCCATTGAAATCTGGCATAGCTCATTCCACCATTAGATAATTATAATTATTTGGAATGTTTGCCTTGTACAGGGTGTCTCAAAAAGTCTTAGTTCAGGTTAAAGCTAAAAATTCTGTGGTATCTTATTATTCAATTGTGTTGGACTTTTTGATACATTATGAACAATTTTCCATGAGATTTCTTGACAAAGATATTGGAATGATTTGCCATTAAATCCTCCACTATGTCCCCAGTTTACAGAAGAGGAATTGAAGCAAAGTAATCAGTGTTTCCCTGAATCCAGCTCAGTGCTTTATCCCCTGTACTATCTTGCTTACACTAAACCTAAAATTATTCCTCCAAAGCTCTCTACCCAGTACTCTTGGATCTACCCTCTGGCCCCACACTAAATAAAGCTAATCTCTCTTCAATAAAATGGCATTCAAATACTTAAAGACAATAAATACTCTTCACCCTCAAGTCTTCTTCAGGCTAAATAGCTGCAGTTCCTTTAGTTGATCTTCCTCTTGACTGTTCTAGTTGAAAATGTTTAGATGTGTTTCAGGGTTTTGTTTTGGTTTGTTTTTTATATCCCTGCTAAAACCTGGTACTCAGAACTATTCCTTATATTGTTTTTGGCAAAAATTCCCCACAAGGGAATCTTCCAGGACTCATGCTCAAAGAGAATTATGATTATGAATGCTGCACACATTATTCCTTTTGGGTAATATTCAAAGTAAAGAACAGGGGGTCTAATATCTTCCCTGTTGTGGATGGGAGGCATGAAGCATACCAGATTTATAGTCATAAGACCTGAGTTCAAATCACGACTACTTATTAAGTATCTTGCCCAGGACAAGTGAGGGTAGCTCCAAGAACCTTTCAACTTTGGGCTACCATGAAAAGATCTGCTGTAAAAATATATACACATATATACATATATATATATATATATAAACAATTAGTTTCTACATCTCTGAAATAATGCTATTGAAGCTTATAATGAGAGGAAGCACGACAAAGTGCTATAAATAGAGAACCAGCTTTAGATTCAGAAGGAGCTAACTTTCAATGCTAGCTTTTTCAATCTCACAAAATGTTTTTATGCAAATGAAGAAATCACTTAACTCCTCAGTGTGCCAGGCAACTCTATAAAAGTGTTAAGTTAATAGATACATTAGGAGGGAATATATATTAAAAAGAGTGCTGGTTTGAAAATCATGGTTCCTGAATTTAAATCCTAGCTCTACCTCTCATTAGTTATGTGACTTTGAGGAGAAGGGAGGACAGAAGTAAGGGAATAAGCCTTTTTATACTATCTATTTATGTTCCAGGAACTATGCTAAGATTTTTTACAAATATTATTTCATTTGACCAGGCCATAAAAGATTTCCTTGTACATGTAAACATTTCCTAAAGTTTTCTTATATCTTATGTAGTCATCCACACTGTTTCTATTGTGTACCCAAATATCTTTTATCTTATATTTGCCCTTAGTATTAAAAAGAAGGCCATAAATTGAAATTCACAACTTAAGTGTATTCTTATCACCTGGTATTTATAATCCAAATAATACAGAATTATTACTTAATACAATATTCAGTCATCATGAGTCCTACCTTCCTACATTGAAGAAAGATAAACTCTTCTGATTGTCTCTCTAAGGACATAGACATTCCTGCAGAATCTATGGTGAAGCTAAAATATGTGGCCTTCACATTATACCTGCCTACTAAAAATTCTCTGTAGATTAAATAGGAGAATGACTCTTTTGTCACCAAAAAGGCTAAATTCAGCCTTAATTAATGAGGTACTGTTTTGACAATTACAGAGCTCCAACTCTAGAATATACTCAACCACATTTTCCTAAGGCATTGAAAATTCAAGCAGTTAGATTCTTCTTCAGTGGTGCATGGTAGCATCCAGAATCTTGTACTTAAAAAAAAACTCAGATGTCTTTGACCTAGTAAGCCAGAGGCACTTTTGTCTATGTGACAAAATTCTAAACTTGACTAAAATCCTATCCTCTTGATTCTTTGACATAGATTAGCTCTGAAGCCAACTGCTTGCCACAGCTGATGCTTGAGGTAAAATTAATTATGACTTATATTTGCTTTCTATTCCATCTACATTTTGGCCTGATAGACCAGTGTCAAGCCTGGTTTCCAACCATGATGCCTATTATACCATATACTC
>JAJPUD010012449.1:0-14402 GCA_023553655.1 Myrmecobius fasciatus | reverse complement strand
ATAATTTATTCAGCCATTCTCCAATTGAAGGGCATCTATTCAGTTTCCAGTTTCTAGCCACTACAAAAAAGGGCTGCCACAAACATTCTTGCACATGTGGGGCCCTTTCATTCTTTTATGATTTCTTTGGGATATAAGCCCAAGACAAACACTGCTGGGTCAAAGGGTATGCACAGTTTGATAACTTTTTGAGCATAGCTCCAAATTGCTCTCCAGAATGGATTTGCCAAATATTTTAACATAATTAACACGTAGTGGATATCCTGCCATCTAGGGGAGGGGTGGGGAGTTGGGGGAAAAAATCTGTAACAGAAAGCTATGTAAGGGTTAATGTTGAAGAATTACCCATACATATGTTTTGCAAATAAAATAAAATTTTAAAAAAATGCTCCAAATTTGATTAGAGAAATGTAAATTAAGTCAACTCTGAGATTCCACCTTACAGCTATCATATTAGGTGATATGACCAAAAAGGAAAATAGTAAATACTAGAGGGTATGTGGAAAAATTGAGACACTGATGCACTATTGGTGGAGTTGTAAATTGATCCAACCATTTTGGCACAATTTGTAATTGTGCCCAGAGGGAAATAAAACTGTGCATACCATCAATATCCCTACTAGATCTGTATCCCAAAGAAATCCAAAAAAGCAGAACATATTTGCATAAATACATATATGTATATGTATATACACACAAATAATATGTGGATATATTCATACATACACACATATAACAGCTCTCTTTGTGGTAGCAAAAAATTGGAAATTAAGGGAATGTCCATCAATTAGAGGAAAGGCTGAACAAGTTGTGGCATATGATTGTCATAAAACACTATTATGCTATAGGAAATAATGAGTAGGATGATTTCAGAAAAACTTGGAAAAACTTACATGAATTATCGCTAAGTGGAGAGAGAAGAACCAGAACAACCTTGTACACATAAAAAGAAATATTGTCTGATAATCAAATATGAATTACTCAGTTATTCTCAGCAATACAATAATCTAAGAAAATCCCAAATGACTCATAATGGAAAAAATGCTATTCAACTACAGAGAAAGAACTGATGGAGTTTGAGTGAAGATTGAAGTATTTTACTTTGTTCTTTTTGTTATTGTTGGTTTTGTTGTTTGTTTTTTGTTTTGGAAGTTTGGGTGTAGAGGGCCACAGATAGTGGGCAAGGTATAATACCCTTTAGTCCAATAAAAGCAACCCCACTAACAATGTCTGTTTTGGCTCCCCATCCCCCCCAAGGGTTCTTGGCTTCCTGAGAAGTCAGGGAACAGTGACAACCTGCATTTTAATTAAAGTAGAGTTATACCAAGTGGCAAAGAAACATCTACACACAATAGCAAGTTGTTTATGTGGTCCCCCATGCACAGTATATAGTTAGTGCATGCATAGTGTGCTATAGTTATGTAAGGGTATTAGGGTATATAACGCTGAGAGAATTTGAAATAAATGGACTCCATGTTCAACCATCGACATGAGTCCTACTCTTCACTCCTCTCCTAAAAGCAAGTCCTAACATTACATTTGGGAGAAAAGAGGAAAAATATTATCTAATTTTCTTTCAAACTTGACTAACATAGGAATATGTTTTGCATGATTGCAGTTGTATAATTTGAATCATGTTTCAGTGTAAGGGTAATGGAATAGAAGTAGAAAGAATTTAGAACTCAACATTTTTTAAAAGAATATTGCAAATTATTTTTACATGTAATTGGAAAAAATAAAATATTCAAAAAATCTGAAGCAAAAAATGAGCAGATATATAGCAAAACTGCAGATAAGATTATACCAAAATAAAAATATAGTAGAGGTTTTAATTATTTCATATCTAAAATATAACAAACATCAAATCCTTCACAACATCTCTTTAAGATAGAAAGATCTAATGACTGTCCTCTCCTCAACTTCTGCCCAATATGGAAGAAGAAAGGCTTAAAGAATTTGGAAAATATACTTGGGACAATACATGGAATCACAATTCTTGTTTGGCAAAATGATAAAGTAGGGGTGAAATTTGGACATTGTTAAAGAGCAGAAGAAACCAACTAAAGTGTACCAAATTGATTGGTATATAAAGTGACAAAATATGCACAAGCTTAATTAAAACATTTTATTAGCACAGTCACTACACCTTTCATTTTCATTCAGATACTCAGCAAAACAGTATTATGAAAGATGAGTCCTATTATGTAGCTAATTAAGCAAGTTAACAGAAATGCCACTTTTTATGAAAATGTATTTAGTTTCTCAAAGACACAGTAGATAATATTTGGTGCTGCAGTGGAACAACAAATAATAATATTTTGCTTTCAAATGCAAAAAAATTATAGTTATTTTATAATATATTTAGATAAAAAGCATCAACTTCCTTTAGGTTGTTTCTACATTTTCTCATTTAAATATGACAATAACATGTTATCATTTAAGTTTAAAAGTATCAAATTAAAAAACATAAATACTTATAAGCAACAGAGTATTTTTCTACTCTGCATATTTTCATATGAAATGTTCCACAATTGTAGTGTTTTAACAAACATTGAGTATTTTCTGAATATGACACACTTTTATAATCACCTTTTCATATTGATAAAATTTGAGCAGGTAAAATTTCAGATCTGAAACTTAGCTATAACTAAGTTCCTAGTTGTCTAAAATATTTTCCAAAATTAAAAAGAAATACCTTAAAAGGAATATGAATTATACTACTTTCTCTCTTTGTAAAATTGAATATGTCATTTAGCCCTCAGTTTCCTTCATCTATGAAATAAAGAGGTTGAACTAGATACACTTTAAAGTTCCATCCACTTCACAACTTGTGATCTTCTGATAAGAGATAGAACATGTGGATAGTTAGATTGTGATACTGACACCATCCAGAAGTTAAAAGAAGCAGAGGAAGGTATACAATTCTTTAGGAGTGGTGGGTGTAAGGCAGGGAAAAATCCATGGATGTTTCATGTAAAGATAAAGATGGGTAAAAAGATTTCCACATGATGAGGAGGTATAGTAGGATTGGAATTTGCACAGGAATATAGAACCTACACAAGTAAGCTCACAGATGCATCAATGGATTGTAGAATCAGAGATCCTTAACCAAAGGAGCATCAAAAACTATCTAGTTCTCCTCATTTGACAGGTGAGGAATAGGGACCAAGGGAAGTTGGGACATGCCCAAGGTTGATTTAGAAAAACCAAGATCATTCATTGCATCCCAGGTCATTGCCAGTCGTGTGAGTCTTTCTTGACATTGGAATTTGATGAGTCTGGGAGAGGGTAAAATTGATGACTTTGCACAGTTCTGCCTCACTTAAATCTAACTCATGCTCAAGACATCACCCTTGTGATGAACTTGAAGGATGAACAACAAGAAGTAGTAATTATAAGAGAGGAGATTTAAGCCTTGTTCCTCTAACTCTAGCTACTGTTCTTTCCATTGGAATAAGCATTTTCTTTTAAACAGGAATAATCCTTCAAATTTCCTCCAAATTGGTAATAAATCCTATTGAACACCAAATACTTTTTAATTCTTCACTTTATATAATGTCTCTCTGTGTCTTGGTCTCTTCTTTCTCATCTCTGTCTCTGCATTTTTTCTTACTTCTCTCTCCCTTTTGTCTGTGTCTATCTCTTTGTCAGTCTTTTCTTCTCTATGTTTTAAACTATTTGTCTTTCTGTCTCTTTTTCTCATTTTTATTTCTCTGTCTTTCTGTATCTCTCTTATCCCCCTCTGTCATTTTTGTCAGTATAGGGATTTGACGCATAAAGAAAGTTCCAGCCAATGTAGACATTCTATTTACCTTGCCATACTTCCTGCCAGCATTTTAATTACCAAACCAAAATGGGAGAGAGGTATCTAAATCAATGGAAAAAAATATATAGTATTGTATCTTTGGGCAAAAATTATTCTGTCTTTTAGTCAAATTACTTAATTATTGTGAATGTGTTAACATGTGAATCTTCTCTGCCCCTAACCTCTTATCTTCCAAAACATTAAATATCTTATACACTGAATCATAAACTCTGCTTTCACTTTCTGATTATTTGGAGACTCTCATGAACATCATGACAACTGAGCACCCAATAATAATTTGTTGATTTGATTTGATCAAGTGGGCAAAGCCACAAACACTGGACCGGACAATGTTAAATTACTGTTTGTAGAGATTGCTATCTATGGTCCTGCAATTTACCCTTGTAACTTGTGGAAAGCTCTTTTGTTCAAGAAGTCAATAAATTCTGATTGCTGCTGGACAGCCTGGTGTTTCTCCTCCTGTTGTTTTCTAGAAGGACACAACTATGCTATTTTTGAAGTTGTATATCAGTATATTTTTTTCATTACTTTATAGTTGGTCATTTCTTTTAGGCTTGTCACATGACAAGTAGTTTGAATAATCTGCTGTCATCTCTTGGTTATATTTGTCCATTTGTATCCATTTCAATCTTGAAACAACTGCTGCCACTGAAATCCTAACCCAGCTTCAATGCTTCAGTATGGCAAGGAGCTCATCTTGGTCTTTTGAAAGCTGTGTTAGTAAAATAAAACAAAACAAAACAATATTTGGCATATATTACTGAGATGAAAAGGGTTAAAATATAGGAATTTGATCATTTCAGGACCCTTGAACTAATGGAAACCATTAGCTAAAAAGTGGAGGATTTAAAATCTGTGTCACACTAGTGAAATTATGGATATTTTAAAACTTTGAAATAATTACCCATATCCTGAACTCTCTGCCTAGGTGATCTGGTCTGCTATTTAATGTTTCCATGCCTCATTGCTGCTTAAACTGCTAATTAGACTCAGTTAACCAACAAACTCACAATGTACAAGATTCTAAATTAGGCATAGTGACATCGGGCATTCACTCTGGCAATATTTGGTTTTGACATCCATTGCAATATCTTGCACACTATGGGCACCTGATAAATAATGATGTGACAAGAGGAAAGTTTGCAATCACATACCCAAATGGATTTAAAGACTACCTCTTAACTCTGAAATTCTGTACTACTTCCATGCCACATGATTTGCCAGTCATTTAAAAAATACTGAATTTCTTGCATATTTTCTAATTCTTTACCTTATTCTAGGAACTAAGCAACATCTAAACTCTAATTCAAATGCATTACTCTAAAATTACCTACCTAAGCTTTCTGAATTTGGACACCATTTTTAAATTGGGGCTTTTGGTGGCAATTTTATAGACTCTCTTCCAGCTGTCTGTGTCATCTCCTCATTAAAAACCAAGCAGCAGCAATAATAACAACAACAAAAACAGCTTTCCCTGGATGGCAGGAACTACTTGAGACTAGATATTAGGAATAAACTTTGTGCTGAATAGAGATCAATACTCATTAACTTTCTGTCACTTTTTATCCAGCCCACAAAATTTAAAACAAAACAAATACTCACAGTGTTATAATATTTCTAAGTTTCAATATAGTGATTACTGTTACCTTATGGAAAACCACTGTCAAACCATTATTGTTATTATTCGGATTCACTCAAAGCAAAGGGTAGTTGATTCTAGATCATATGGTGATGTTAAAAATTACTCTGACCAAAAGTTAAAATGGAATTACGCATCTTATTTCAGGTACTTACCAGTTGTCTTATCCTAAGCAAGTCACTTAACCCTGTTTACTCAGTTTCCTCAAATGTCAAATGAGTAAGGGAAGGAATTGGCAAACCATTCTAGTAGTTTTGCCAAGAAAACCTCAAATGGGGTCATGAAGAATCAGACACTGCTGACCAACAATAACAATATAGTACTATAAAGTTTATAATACAGTTTACTGATGTTATACCATTTTATCTTCATACTATCTTTAGAAGGTACATGATATTATTATCCTCATCTTACATGTAAGGCAACTGAAGCAGAGAGAAATTAAATGACTTGTCAAGGTTACTCATTTAGAAGTTGTTTGGAATAAGTTTTGAACTCAAGAGGTCTTTCTGACTCCAAGGCTAGCACACTTTCTCCACTGTACCACGTGGTACTTAGAATGGGTCAAGCAAATTGGATGATAGGAATAGGATTAGGGAGAATTTAGTGGAATTCTTGGACAAAATGTATGAATAGTGTGACAAAGCTTTAAAAGAAAACATCTGCTATGCTACACATTAAAGTGTAAAAGAAACAGAGCATCTACAATAAAGAAAGCACTATCTCCTATGCTTGTCTTCAGAGGGCAGAACTGAGAACAATGAATTCAATCTGTATAGAAAAAGACTCAGTTTAAGGGAAATTTTACTAAAATTTGGGCTAACCAAATGTGGAAAGAATAATGTCAGAAATAATAGCTCCCCCTCATTATAGGTCTTCAAATAAATGTTGGTTACATAGTATGTTATGCAGGCAATTATTCTTCAGTGATAAATTGGACTAAATGCCCACTGAGTTCATTTCTAACTGAGAGTTTTTAGATATTAAACCTCTCCTTTTAATTCATAGGTAGTAATTCAACTGCTAATCAAATAACTATTATAGAACAGGGCTTCTTAAAATTTTCCCATTTGTGACCCATTTTTTGCCAGAGAATTTTTTACACAAATAGATATACAAATAAAACATTTACTGATAATGAATCTTAATTTCACAACCTTCACATTAACTTATGAAACTCTCTATGTGGTCATGACTGGCAGTTTAAGAAGGTTTGTTATAAAAATCTAGAGATCACAATAGACATCATTCTCAATATGAGGTAACAATATGGTATGACAGGCAAGGAATGTGATGCAATTTAAGACTGTTTTGACAGAAGTAGACCCTCCAGGAATGAAAAAGTGGCAGTGCTTTCATGCTTTTGCCTTGGGCACAACCCATCTGGAGTGCTATAATCAAGTCTTAGTATTGAATTTTAGGAAAGATGTTGAGAAGCTGAAAAACACCCTAAGGAGTACAACAAGGATTTTGAAGGACCTCAAGTTTATGCTCCATTGGACTAAAATTAAGGAACTGAGCATATTTGACTTAGAAGAGAAGACATGATTATAGTGGAGAAGAGTGCATGATAGTTGCCAAGTTCCTGTAGGGCTGTCCGGCAGAGGATACATAAGAATTGTTCTTTTTAGATAAAAAAACACTAGAATTGTGCTACAGAGGGAGGCAGATGCAGGAACAATAGATACCTACACAGTACAAATAGGGAAGTTTAGGCTTGATGCCTGGAAAAAAAAAAGTTCTGAACAATTAGAGCTATCCTAAAGTAGGCTTTGCCTCTGGTGGTACTGGTTTCCAGTAGTTCCTCAAACAAAGTTTGGATGATTACTTTTCAGATGTGTTGTCAGAAAGATTCTTTTTCATAAAATATTTAGATTAGATGCTGTCTAATGTCCCTTGCAACTGTGACATTCAATAATTCTTTAAATTCTTTGTGATACAAACCTCACCAAACTAAAGGAACCATAACATATACTCTATTTAGATGACATTAAAGTGTCTTTATGTAACTCCAGAGAGATATGTAACTAGTTATAGAATCAAATTCCCAAAAGTAATACAAGGTATTGATTCTAGCATGTAAACATGCAAATATGACAGAGCAAAGTTATTTTAACAATAAAAAGTTTTTGTTTTTTTCCCCTTTGGTGCCCTGGAAAGTAATTTAATATTTTCAGAGAGCAACCTTAACTGTAAAGAATGTCTGATCTTGTTATATAGCTTACAGTTTTATTCTTTGTAGTGGCCCATAGCTTGTGGGACTTTGAATTTTCTCTTTCTTTTAAAGCTAAGAATCTTTATTTACTAATGTTGGCACTTATGATTAATGAAGTATTCATTACTTGAAGCCATATTCTTCCAGTTGACATCCCTATGAAATTATAGGGAAAGGCTGTGTTTATTTTACAATATGCATTATCCTTAACACAGAGATCCTGCCAGGAAACCATTTTTTGAATTATATGACATAGGATAAAATGTGAAGCTTTGAGCTTGCCAAGAAGTAAAATACCTATAGAAATCACTCAGGATGATTCCAGAAGTTGTCATATATCTCTATCAGAGCTGAAGTAAAAGTAAGGATGAGCATCAGAGAATAGCAAAACTGGAAATATGGAGTACACTTTATGTAATTTAGAGGCTAAAATATACCTCTTTATTAACATTGAATGTTGAGTAGAACTATAAAAGTAAAACCATTAGTATTATTGTTTGGCTGTTATCATTCCCAAAATTAGAGCACGTTTTCTGCATTTTTTAAATTTTATTCAGTAATATGCATTATTTTTTTGAGGAAAAGAGAGAGTGATTATTTCTTTCTTGAATGCATGGCAGCATATAATTCAAAGACTCATTATTGTCAAATACCATTCAGTCATTACTGGACATACATCTATCATTGTAAAAGTTTTTAAAAAAATTCTAATGAATGTAGTAGTCATTCAAGGATTTTGATAGATATTTTGGCCATCAGAACTATGCTTTTGTTCTTGTTGATGTGAAATCAGTTCATTTTTTGCTTTAAATATAATTTATATTATTAATTATACATTATAATTAAATAAATTATACTATCAAAATAATTTATTTACAGGGAAGGATCTGTGGTACACTGGAAAGAATGTTGCATTTAAAGTCAAAGTAGTTAACTGAATCCCAGTTCTGCTAATTCCAGTTGAGGTAACTGAACAAGTAATTTCTTCTCTTGGCATCCCAGATTTCTCATATATAAAATGTGGAGAGGTGGATTTGATAATCTCCAAATTTCCTTTAGCTCTAATATTTTATGAGATTTTATGAAATCTGATGGACTAATCAAACTGATGCAACAATCACCCATTATTTCAATTCATCACACATTTATTAAGTGACTGCTACGTAACAGACATTTTGCTAAGTCTGGGGATATAATTAAGAAAGAGACAGTCCTGGTGTCAAGGAACTTACAATTTAATGGGTGAAGATAACATACAAAAAACACCTGAAAGGGATGTGGGAGAAGAGGCTACCCAGCTTAGTGGCATGTTTTTTTTTTTGTTTTGTTTTTGTTTTTTTGCGTTTTTATTTATTAAAGCTTTTTATTTGTATAACATGTATATGGGTAGTTTCCCAACATTGATTTTTACAGAGCTTTCCATTACAAATTTTACCCCCAGTCCCCTCTCCTCCCCTAGATAGCAGGAAGTCCATTATATGTTAATAATGTTGAAATGCTTGACAAGTTATGCAAGAAAAATCCTATCTACAAGAAAAAAAAAAGAATCAGAGAAAGGCAACACAATGCAAACAAATGTCAATAGAGATCATGAAAATGTTACGTTGTGGTCCATATTTCATATCCCTTTCTCTGGGTGTATATGGTTTTCTTCAGTGAACAATTGGAACTGGTTTGAGACAATTCTTTGTTGCAGAGAGCCATGTCCATCAGAATTGATCATCATGTATTACTGTTGTTGCCATGTATAATGATCTCCTGGTTCTGCTCATTTCACTCAGCATCGGTTCATGCAAGTCTCTCAAGGCCTCTCTGAAATCGTCCTGCTGGTCGTTTCTTACAGAGCAAAAATATTTCATAAAATTCATATACCATAATTTATTCAGCCACTCTCCAATTGATGGGCATCCCTTCAGTTTCCAGTTTCTAGCCACTACAAAAAGGGCCGCCACAAACATTCCTGCATGTGTGGGTCCCCTTCCCTCCTCTAAGATCTCTTTGGGATATAGGCCCAGTAGAAACACTGCTGGGTCAAAGGGTATGCACAGTTTGACAACTTTTTGAGCATAGCTCCAAATTGCTCTCCAGAATGGTTGGATCCGTTCACAGTTCCACCAACAATGTATTAGTGTCCCAGTTTTCCCACATCCCCTCCAACATTCATCATTATCTTTTCCTGTCATTTTAGCCAATCTGACAGGGGTGTAGTGGTACCTCAGAGTTGTCTTAATTTGCATTTCTCTGATCAATAGTGATTTGGAGCAACTTTTCATATGACTAGAGATGGTTTTAATTTCATCATCTGAAAATTGTCTGTTCATATCCCTTGACCACTTATCTATTGAAGAGTGGCTTGAATTCTTGTATATATTAGACATTTCTCTGTATATTTTAGAAATGAGGCCTTTATCAGAACCATTGAATGTAAAGATGATTTCCCAATTTGATGCTTCCCTCCTAATCTTGTCTGCATTTGTTTTGTTTGTACAGAAACTTTTTAACTTAATATAATCAAAATTATCCATCTGGTGTTCAATTTGGAGTTCCAGGTCTTCTTTGGACATAAATTTATTCCATCTCCATAGTTCTGAGAGATAAACTATATTATGTTCCTCTAACTTGCTTACAAAGTCCCTCTTTATATCTAGATTGTGAACCCATTTAGATCTTATCTTGGTATGTGGTGTTAGGTATGGGTTTAGTGGCATGTTTTTAAAGGAATGAAGTTAATGAGAGCAATTGCTGGACAATGGAATTGCCAGGAAGATTGTGAGTTCTGGGAAGGAGTTATTGTGCTCTGCCATCCAGACCTCCAATAAGAGGAACTGAGGTAAGTTGAGAAAGTGTAAATTACTTAAATCTGAGACTTTGTTTTATTGTGATGAGGTTTTAGGGGATCAGCTTATCCTGTAAGGGAGAATTTATTTTTTCAGAGCGAAAGCCGAGAAAAGCAGTTGAAAGAAAATGGAGCTATGCTGTGCGGTCATTGGGATAATCTTTGTCCAGGAACAGGTGTAGTTTAAAACTGCTAAATTATATGGGAGTCTTTCTAGGTAGTGGGGCATTGGAAACTGCTGGTTAGAACAAAGATTCCCAGGAACTGACCTTGGAAAGTAGCTAGAAACTGCTAGTAAGAACAGAACAGGAGCCCAGAGATTCCCAAGAATTGACATGTTTTTGCTATCTCTCCCAGTTTGGAATTATCTGTAAATCTTATGAGCATACATACCATCTATGTTTTTATATAAGCCATAAATAAAAATGTTAGCAAAAGCCCAAGGATACTATGCTGGAAATCTCCTGCCACATTATTAATGGACTATTAACAACTGCTTTTAGAACCTAGCTATTCAACCCTTTCTGAATTCATCTTGTATTGTCATCTAATAATTATTTCTCCATCTTCTCTACATAATTATGTAAGATATTTTTAACATCTAGGTAAACTATGCCCTAGAAATCATCTCACAACAGGAAATTAGGTTAATCTGACAAAGCCTGTTTCTCATGAAGTCATGCTGACTTTTTGCCCTCACTTTTCCCTTTCTAGATATTTTCTAGTCATTTTTAAATGATCAATTCTAGAATTTCCCCAGGAATTTAAGCCAATGACACTGCATATTGGTTGAGTTATTATAGACTCTATTATATTCTCTCTATATCTCTGTCTTTCTATTTCTGTTTCTCTCTCTCTGCCCTCCTTCCCTCCTTGCCTCCATCCCTTCCTCCCTACCCTCTCTCTCTTTAAATAAGGATAACAGTTATTTTTTTTCAATCTTGTTTTACATCTCTCCATTTTCCATGATATTTCAACTTTTTATGATAATGGTTCAGCAATCACATCTCTCAGTTCTATCCAGATACAAGGATGTAGTTCATATAGGCTAAATTCTCATTAGTAATCTAGGCAGCGTGACATAAGGGCCTAAACTAGAGTTGGTGTAAGAACAGAATGATGGGACTGGATATGTCATTGTAGAATTGAAAGGACTTAGCAGTTGATTGGATATAGAGATGAGAAAAGTGGTAAAAGGAAAAATAAAAATATTAGTTAGAATTATCATTTATGTAGCACTATAAATTTTGCAAAGCACTTTAAAATGTCTCATTTGATCTTTATAACAATTCTAAAAGGTAGGTGCTATTATTATCCTCATTTTACAGATAAGGCAGTTGAGCCTAGAAGAGGTTAGTAACTAGTCTAGAATCACACAACTAGTGTTTTGATAAAATTTGAATTGAGGTTCTCTTGACTCCAGGTTTAGCACTCTATCCACTGTATCTTCTAACTCCTAAACTAAGAGATTTCCCACTTGGGCGACCAGAAGTATTGTCATCAACAAAAATATATTAGTTCAGGAGAAAGAGGCAAGTTGTAGGAGGTTAGTTTTAGTTTTAGAAGATAATAAGATTATTAGATGGATAAATCAAGGAAATATATTTTAAAAAGTAAAACTGTCTTGGATACAGACATTCTTCTGCTAGTCATACATTTGAAGAAAATCAAAGGTTAAAAAGAAAGGTTCACATACACTAAGAATTTTAGCAGTACTTATAATGTCAAAGAACTGGGAACAAATTTTGATGTCCATCATTAAGTAATGGTGAAAGAAATGGCGTATTACTGCACTGAAAGAAATAGTGAATTTAAGATTTAAAAGCACTGAAAGTCATATGAATAATGCAAAGTGAAGTAAGCAGATCTTAGAAAATAATATAAATGGCTATGGCAATATGCATTTTAAAATTCAAAATGTAAATTGAACATTGTCTAATTGTAATGACCAAATATGAGTCAAAAATTAGATAGAAAAAAATACAATCATCTGTTTTCTGAAGAGATAAGGGACTATGTATATGGGACACTATTGAATGTGGGGCTTAATTGACATACTGTTTTGTTTTGCTGAACTACTTTCTCTTTTCCCTTTCTTTTTTATTTGCTATAAGACTAATTATGGTATGTGCTATTTTCCTCCTTTAAAATGTAAATTCTTTGAGATTACATACTCTCTCACTTCTATTTCTATTCTCAGTGCTGAAAATAATGCCTGGCATGTAATTAACTGCTTGATAAATGCTCTAACTATAAGAGTTGGCTCTTTGAATGGGTTATGGTATTGGATACATTGGTAAATGAAGGTGATGTCAAAGGGGAAAAATATTATCATTATTATTTTAAATTTGATATAATAACAGCAGGTAGAATTGGTAAAAGAGAGCTTCACTATGAATAGAAAAAAAAAGAAGACCATAAGGGGGTGATATTCCTGTACCATGGGCATATTAATAGGTTTAGATGTGGGAAGGAACTCAAAAGACATTGCATTCAATTCCCTCATTTTACAAATGTTGAAACTAAGGCCCAAAGAGATTAAGCAATATGCCTTAGGCCATTGAAGTAATAATAAATGTAAGGGGTGAGATTGGAACTCAATTGTCAAACTCTTGACAGTATTCTCTCAGCTGTATAATATTGTCTTCTCGAATCACAACATCATGTTGGTACCATGGTGGTGATTTAAAAGCCAAAGCCAAAGTTTTCAACCTCTCTATAGACTTCCTCAGAGGAAATAGGTGGCACAGTAGAGAGAGCACTGCTAGATTTAGAGGCAAGAAGGCAAATTCTAATTCTGCTTCATCCACTATCCGGCTAACTCTGGACAAGTCACATAATTTTTCTAAATTTCTTTTCTGTCATCTACAAAATAAGGAGGTTGGAGAATCATAGAGCAAGACACGTTTAAGAATATCTCTCTTGCCAATGTGATTGTATCTTCCTACAATGCTGGAATGATGGATTGTAAAGGAAGTAGTATAAAACTCTTCTAGAGTTATAGGAGACACATGGCCCTTTGTGGTATGGGTCCAGAATCTGTTCTATTTGATTTCTTTCCTTGCTATTTGTGTTGCTTCATATTTTAATTAAATTATTTCTTTTATTAGATTTACATGCTGTTGGTATGCTTTTTTCAAAAAAAATAACATAAAATAGTGACCCATGGAATGAATAGTCCTCACTCTTAATAAACCACACTGAATTTTGGAATATACCTATGACCATAGCATTTAGGTGGTATAGTGATTAAACCCTGGACCTACAGTCAGAAAGATGTTTAGTTGTGTGATCTTGAACAAGTCAGATAATCTGTCTTTGGCTCCAGTATAGAATCTATCTTATAAGGTTGTTTGTGAATATCAAGTGAGAAAACATTGAAAAGACCTTCACAAATCTTAAAGTGGTTTAAATAAATACTTGAAGTTATCATCATCATCATACTCAAGGGATGCTACAAATAGATCAAGTAAAGATTTATTTTGCTACTATTTGTTATTGCTAGTTTCTTATAATAAGTCATCCCACTTCTCCACAATTTCTTCACATCTTGTGAAAGGAAGGAAAGAAAAAGGAAAGGACTGCTACTATGGTTTTTAGCATCGCTAACTGAAAGGTAATTAGTTTTCAGGAATCACAGGAAGTTTTCTAGAATTTGTCAAAGATCATTTGAGGAGAGTTATCACAGCAAATAAATATGTTCTTTTTTGGAGGAAGAGAAGTTAGTGCCTATGAATGATCAAAAAAATGGAATTGATTTTAGGTCAGTTATTTACCAAATGAAGTCAGAGCAATAAGTCAATCATTTAGCCTTCTGTCTTCACATCATTAAAGTGAAATATAAATTATATATATATATATATATATATATATATGTGTGTGTGTG
>JAJPUD010012448.1:0-49283 GCA_023553655.1 Myrmecobius fasciatus | reverse complement strand
TTTTCTTTAAGGAAATTAGAGTATAAAAATATTCACCTACCTCGGCTATTGATCCCTCTAAGAAAGTTATTGGAGTTATGATCTACACTTTATTTAGATAAGAATTACCGTATTGACAATGATCCTAGGGAAGAGACCTTTTAAAATTATTTTTTTATCCCTTCTCCCTTGAGGTGAGTGGTCATGAGAAGAATTGATTAACCATTGGCTACTGGATATTGATCTGGATATTAGTAATATTTTCCTTATTGAAAATTCCAATAATATTATGTCAAATCCTCTTTAAAAAAACATGCCCTGTGCAAGAATGTTTGTGGCAGCCCTTTTTGTAGTGGCTAGAAACTGGAAACTGAAGGGATGCCCATCAATTGGAGAGTGGCTGAATAAATTATGGTATATGAATGTTATAGAATATTATTGCTCTGTAAGGAATGATCAGCAGGACGATTTCAGAGAGGCCTGGAGAGACTTGCATGAAGTGATGCTGAGTGAAACGAGTAGAACCAGGAGATGATCATACACAGCAACAACAGTATTACATGATGATCAATTCTGATGGACATGGCTCTCTGCAACAAAGAATTGTCTCAAACCAGTTCCAGTTGTTCACTGAAGAAAACCATATACACCCAGAGAGAGGGATATGAAATATGGATCACAACGTAACATTTTCATGATCTCTATTGATATTTGCTTGCATTGTGTTGCCTTTCTCTGATTTTCTTTTGTTTCTTGTAGATAGGATTTTTCTTGCATAACTTGTCAAGTATTTCAACATTATTAACATGTAGTGGATTTCCTGCCATCTAGGGGAGGGGAGGGGACTGGGGGTAAAATTTGTAATGGAAAGCTTTGTAAAGATCAATGCTGGGGAACTACCCATACATATGTTATACAAATAAAAAGCTTTAATTTAAAAAAAATGCCCAAGGCAGTAATTGTCAAACTTTCTGGTCTAAAGATTCCTGTATACTCTTAAATATTTTATTGATGATTCCAAAGCGCTTTTGTTTGTGTTATATTATCTATATTTACTGTATTAAGCATTAAAACTCATATAGTTTTCAATATTTATTATTTTTTAATAAGTTATAAACCCAATACTTGTTAACAATTTTTAGCATCAAATTATTTTTGTTCTCATTTAATAGTATTTTTTCAATTATATGTAAATATAGTTTTCAACATTCTTTTTTATGAGATTAATTTCCAATTTTTTTTCTCCTTCTTTCCCTCCCCAAGATGGCAAGCAATCTGATATGCAATCATATTAAAAACATTTCCACATTAGTCAAGTTGTGAATGATAGAACAAAAGAAAAAAATTACAAGAAAGAAAAACAAAAAATGTGAAAATAGCATACTTCAATCAGCATTCAGATTCAATAGTTCTTTCTCTGGATAGGGATAGTATTTTTCTAATATGACTCTTTTGGAATTGCTTTAGATTTTGTATTTGTATTGCTGAGAAAAGTTAAACCTATAATAGTTGATTATCACATAATATTGTTGTTACTGTGTACAGTGTTCTCAAGGTTCTGCTTCCTTCACTCAGCATCTGTTCATGAAAAATCTTTCAATAAATGACATTTTTATTTAAAAAAAACTATTTTACAAAATAAAAAAATTTTGAGAAAGTGGCATTATTTTACATATTTTGGAAATTTTTCCTTAATTTCTGGAATAATAGAAGATAGCTGGATTTTCACATCTGCTTCTGTATTCAATCTGTTGTTTTGATTAAAGAATATGAAGAAAAAACAACCTTGCACAGATGTATAATTGGACATGGGAGGAGAATTTTAATAGCCTTTTCAGATAATTCTGGATATTCTTCTGTGATACTACACCCAAACGTGACCAGAGATGTTTTCTTAAATGTTAGTTAGAATGTGGAATCTAAAACCATTTCAATGAATTTTTCATATTCTGTTACATTAAAACCCATTGTTCTATCTTGTATTTTAAATGAATCTTTTACTTATCATGTAATATCATGAATTAGTCATTTAGAAAATATTGTTTCACTGAGTTATATAGTTTTTACATATGTTTACATTTCATTGTATAATATCAAAAATCATATTTTGTAATATCACTATCACATCAATTAATCAATACTTATTAAGTGCCTACCTATGTGCCAGGCACAGTGCAAAACACTGGGAATTAAACAAAAAAGACAGAATATCCTTTAAATATTGGAAAACTGTCACGTTTACAGTGGCAGATATGAGTTTTTCAAAATTCTAATTTTTGCTTAAAAGCTTAGATTTGATCACTGGCAACAAATATTGTCAGTTTTCCTTGAAATGACAGGCTTGCTTTGTTCATTTTTAAGAGAATGTTTGCCAAATATATCTGAATAACTATAGTTTGTCTGTCAGTCATTCTTTCAAATAAAAATGGTGTACCAATTTCCATGAAAAAAAAGTGCTTAATACAACTTGCAATTCAAATAATCACACAAATGCTTTATCTTTAGAATAGAGATATCAAACATAGTTCCTGAGAGCCATATGCGGCTCACAACACTCCCCAGTGTGGCCCAAACTAGATTAAAATGTAACCAGGAAATATTTAACAAAATAAATAAAAATATAATATAACATCGATAATATTACATTTTAAAACTTAAACCAAAAGAACCCATAGGTATCTTTATGAGCACACTAGTGACTCCTGTTTTTATTAGATTTTGATACCATTGCTCTAGAAGACATCATATTTTGGTATGAAACAGAGACACTTTGTGCTTATGTAATTGATTACCTTGGCCCTCATGCTGAAGGCCAAGTGTGTTACAATTTACCCCTTTCTCAAGGTTCTGCAGTTCTCTTAGAGAGATTGGAAATATCTAGGCACTCTGCCATTGGCTCTAGCCCTCATGGATGGCATTGGCCCAATTATAGAAGATTTTCCTATCCCCCAATTCTATTTAATCACTAATAGTTGAATTCACTTCTACAAAGGGATATTTACTTCAGAGGTATAATAAATTATGGGTGACCCTTGTTGTTTGCCTTAATCCACCAGAGAAGGAAATGCATTCTAGTATCTTTGCTAAGGAAACCTCATGGACAGTATGGTCCATAGAGTTACAAAGAGTTGGACATAACAGAACAAAATATAAAAAATATAAATGTGTTCCTCAACATAAGGGACAATTCCTTTCCCCTCTCTCAAACCATTTCATACTCTAGGAAAGGAGAGGGCTCTAGGTTCCCAGTTTAGCTTATTCCTATGTAGAATGATCCCAAGTTCCAAGTCCAAAGTCCCCCATGGACTTGAGTCCTAAGCACCTTGGCTTCTCAAGGCTTTCCCTGATGGGCTGGCTGCACACCCAGCCTGGAATCCTGGTCCTAAGGTTGCTATGATTCAATCCTGGGTTCAGGGTGATTCCACTACCACTCCCCACTAAAGCTGAGAAGGACAAATGAATCAGAACAAGACAAACACCCCAAGCACATTTCTCAGGGCCACAGGATAAAAGGGAGTGGGGGATGGGGAAAGGATGCCCTTCCCCCACTCAGTCAGCTCATGGTGCTCATGAAGTATGTGAACCCTGAACCCGACCCTCTCTGGACAACAACAGAAAAATGCACATAGGGAAAACACGGAGGCTGTCCCAGGCTGGCAGTTTTAAAGAAGCAGTTTGTATGAGCTAAAATCAAAGGAGGCTTCTCCTACCAAGATATTAGGGGAATGTATGTAGGGTCTTTGAGAAGTAGGATTCCTCTCTGTTAGGTGATTTAGCTACGAACAAAGCAAGCCCAATTATACACACTTCCCATTTCATAACACAGAATAAAAAGATGTGTACTCAAGAGAAGAGATTTAACAAAATTAACTTTTATTGCTTCATCAAGGATACTTAAGCAAACTGGTTTTTTCTCTCCCTTTCTTCTGCCATTATATGGCAATGAAGAAATACATAAACACTTAGGAGCCATTGCCTCGATTTGTGCCAAAGTATCAAAAGTGTTCCCTACTTTTGCTTTTGCACCATCAGTACAAATGTCAATTGTTATTCCAGGATAAACCATGAGATTGAAAGAAGTTATTCCACGCTTTGAAAATTTAAACACCACATTATACAGAACAAACTGGAGATATTAGCAGAAAAAAGTGTTTGTATTCCTTGCTAAGCATTCAATTAAAGAAAGTCTTTGATAAAAGGCCATTGCTGGTACCAGACAAATGCAAGAGACACAGAAGACCAGCTACATTTGTAGATGTCTGTAAAGCAAAAGTGGGTAAGGTTAAGTGATGCAGTGGAAAGACCACTGGGCTCAGAATCAGAAGACTCATTTTCATGAGTTCAAATGTAGCTCCAGATACTTAGTAGCTGTGTGAACCTGGGCAAGTCACTTCCCTCTGTTTGCTTCGGTTTCTTTACCTGTAAAATGAGCTAGAGAAGTAAGTGACAAATCACTCCAGTAACTTTGCCAAGATAAACCTAAAATGGGAGAGTCAGATATGACCAGAAAGCAACAAAGAAACAGTCCAATGAGGTTAAAGAGATGTTAACTAAATCTTCATGCTTCAGCTAAATCTTTAATTCAAAGATTATGTAGCCTTGGAAAAACTTCACTGAATGCTCATAAGAAAATGAAAGTGAAAAAGGCAAATAACATCTCACTCAGAATTATTATGAAAATGACCTCACAGTCCTCCTGAAGAGATTTTAGGGGTCTATAGACCACATCTGAGAACCACTGTCCTATGTAGGGCATGTGAAAATGGTACAGATTTGGCATCTCTTTCTCTAGACTAAAGATGCTTGGATTATTAAATTATTAATTAAATATTTAATTAAATGAAATTATTTATGGAAAATGTGTACTTGAAGAACAGAATATATCTTCAATATTAATATCTATTTTCTTTAACACCTCTGACCTCTAGCTATAACTTTTCATATTTCTAGGCATCTCTTTCTCTGGACTAGAGATGCTTGGATTATTAAATCATCAATTAAATGAAATTATTTCTGAAAAATTTGTACCTGAAAAACAGAATACACCTTCAATATTAATATCTTTTTTCTTTTAACAACTCGGACCTCTGGCTATAACTTTTCATTACATGGTCTTGAAAACTTCCTCAGCTCTGCTGGTTCACTTTCACTTCACTCAGTCAATATATCTATCACATGGTCTAGCTACTCCTTTTTCCTCTCAGGTGTCCCTTAGCCATGAGGACAATTTGCTTCTAGCACAGCATCCGGTGGGAATTTAAAGTCTCTTGTTCCTAATGAAGTAAGGAAGAGAATAAGCATTTATTTATTAAATGCCTAATAAGTACTAAGCACTGTACTAAACTTTTTTACAGCTATTAACCTTATTTGATTTTCACAATACTGGGAGGTTGACTTGGGAGGTAGGTGCTACAATGATCTCCATTATAGAATTTAAAAAACTTAGACATAGAGAGGTTTAAATATTCTTGACTTCAGGTCCAACACAAAAGAAAGTATAATTTTCCCTTCATTGGAAGCCAGTTAAAATAGTATTACCTTATATTTGTAGATTTCTTTTTCATTTATTATATTTACATGTTATTATCTTAATATACCTTTATTATATATATATATTAATATACATCTTATTATATTTACATTTGTATGCATGTTATTTCATTTAATACAACTATGACATACTATTCTTTTAGGTTTTTTTTTAAGTAGATAAGAACATTAGGATAAAGAGAAATTGTGACTTGTTCAAGATCATATGGCTAACGAGTAATGACAATAACTAGATGGTTTTGAACTTAGGGTCAGGAGGACCTGAGTTTGAATTCTGCCTTACTTGCTGTGTGATTGTAGGCAAGTCACTCAGCCTCAAATTCCTCCTCTGAAAAGTGGGGATAAAAACAGCACCCACATCCTAAGGCTGTGAGATGGATCAAGTTAGATGACATGAAAAGTGCTTTGTAAGCCTTAAGATGCTATAAAAATTAGAAATTGTTAATATGACAGGAGTAAATTCCAGATTTTCTGACTCCTTCTTACATGTATTTACTTACACATTATCCTGGAAGCCTTTACCACTTTCAGGAAATAGGAACAAAGTTTCACATACAAAGCAAGTTAAAATATTGATTAAGCACTTTACTTGTGCCAAGTACTGTGCTAAATGCTGAGCAGTTCCTATTCTCAAATTGTTCACAGTTTAATGGGGAAACAACATGAAAACAACTGCATAAATACAAGCTCTGGACAGCATGAATTGGCGATAATCCAGAGAGGAAAGGAACTAGCATTAAGGGGGATTGGGAAAGATTTTCCTGTAGAAAGTGGGATGTTAGCTGGGACTTAAAGGAAGCCAAGGAAAGCAGGAGGTGGAAATAGAGAGAGAGAGGGAACATTCTAGGAATGGGAGGCAGGCAGTGAAAATCCTCAGTGCAGAGATGGAATGTCTTGTGCTAGGAAAAGCCAGGAGGCCAGGGTCACTAGACTGCAGAGTAGGGGGAGGGGAATAACATGAAAGAAGACTGGAAATGTTGGAAGGGGCCTATTTATTAAGGGTTTTAAAGGCCACACCAAAGATCTTATGGTTGATACTGGAAATACTGTTTATGAGAGAGAGACAGAGAGACAGAGACAGAGAAAGAGACAGAGATAGAGAGAGGAAGGAAGGAATACGGAGGGAGAGAAAGAGAGAAGACGAGACAGAGACAAAAAGAAAGAAGGAGAGGGGGAAGAGCAAGGGGGAGAGGGAGAGAGAGAGAGAGAGAGAGAGGGGAAGAGAGAAGGAGAGACAGAGACAAAGGGGAGAAGGGAGAGAGGGAAAGAGAACAACAGGAAGGAATAAGGAGGGGGAGAGAGAGGAAAAAAAGAGAGAGAAAGAGATCGAGAAAGAAGGAGGGAGGAGAGTCAGAGACAGCAAAAAAGAGAGAGACACACACACAAAGACAAACAGAGACAGATAGACAGACACACACACAGATAGATTAAATAGGTGAGTTGACTTGGTTAGACCTGCACTAAGGAATACAGTATACAAAAATGATGGTGAATCTAGATTAAAAAAGCACAGAGTAGCCATTTTTACCGGCTTTCCCTCTTCATACTGGCAAGGTATGCAAGATAAGAGGAGCTCCTTCCTATTCTTTGTCTTTTTTTGACCATTTTGTGCAATACACTGGATTATGGTATGACTTTGATGGCTTACAGAATTCCCAGTGCACATTATTGGGCTCCAAATGACTTTAGAGTTTTAGAAGGATGGTTTTCTTTTCTCTTCCCTCCTCTCCAACTTCATACTTAATTCTGCAGGTCATAGGTAAATTCATTAGAGTTTAAATTGAGCATTTAGGGTAAAAACAAACAAACAAACAAACTTTACAATACAAGGTAAGGAAGGTGTGGCTGGCTAGCCTTTCATCTGAATAAGATTTAGGGGTTCTGTGGTCTACAAGCTGACTACCAGTGAATAGGATTTGAAATAGTATCTTTGCAGTTTAAGAATGAGTGAAGAACAATTATTCTTTTATGGATAAAGTGTCTGTATTTTAAGGCACTGTTTCAATTCATTCCCCTGTTCCATATTCTAATTTTGGATATTACCAAGAAGAATGATGAGGTGAAGATGTAGTTTTTCTTTCACTTTTTTTTTGGAATGGAGAAGGAATATGTGGTTCAGTCATTACCTTCTCTCCCAGACAAGGAGACCCAAAGCTCAGGCCACCCACAGAGAGAAGCTTTATTGAAAAGCAGGTGTTATGGAAATCAAGATGAATTAGGAATTAGGAATTTCAAGAGGGTGAAAGGAGATCAGAGAAATTTAGAAAATCATGGGATGGTGGATAAATGTCATCATTCTTAATTTTTATTGTTGTTGTTGGTAAACTGAGGTCAACATCCTATGTAGGCATGGGTGAATCATGACTTCAGGAATAAATGACCCTCCACAAAAATAAAATGAAATGAAAAAGATAAATCACAAAAAAGAAATAATTTCATTATTATTTTAATTTGTAAGACAAAATTGTAATTGCTTTCAGGTAGAATGGGGCAATCAATAGAACTGCATTCTTGCAATCATATCATTTTGTAAATAATCTTGAAACATGTAAACATTAAGAAAACATGAACAGTAGGAGAAGAAAATTACCCTGTGTGACTTCTTCAACTATCATGTATGTTTGCCTGGTTACAAACAAGGTCACATCACTGAGAGCCATGGGTGACCACAGTTCACATTAGGTATCCTGGCTATAGAATTATTTCCAAGCTCAGGTATGAAATGGAAGATATTAATCATGTCTGCCTTGCATTAAAATCATTTTGAGTCACTAGACATTACTAACACTGCAGCATGATCGTGATTTGCCAATTGCCCTGAGATCTTGCTTATTTCTGACTTTGCTCACCATGTTCCCTCTACCTGTAACATCCTCCCACCTCTTCTCCATCAATTTAAGTTCATCAATTCCAAGACTCAGCTCATGACTCACCTTTCTGATTAAAGCCCACACTATCCTACTCGCTTCCCTATCCCCCAAAGCACTTACAGATCTGATTCATCCATAATTAAATGATTGTTGCTGCTTTTCCATTCCCATCAACTGCTGTGCTCTAACCACAGTAAGAAAAGCCAGGGTCTTTAGGCCAGAACAAAGGCTGTCCTCCCTCACCTGTTTGCTTGGGTTTATAATCATCTGACTGCACAGCTGGTTAAGCATGTGTTTACAGGCCAAAAAAATAGCTCTGCCTATTTTTTTGAAAATTGTTAACACCGGAGAAAGCATTTCTTATGAAAATGCTAATGCTATGGCTAAGTTTATTACTTATTCACATGTCATATCAAATGGGGAATTTGTCAAAAACACAGAAGGCTATTTTCCCCAAACACGTCATACCAAATGCACCTAATATCAGGAGCTGTTTATGCTCATTTGAAATGACTGGTACTTAATTTGGAGCCATTGCTATTAAATGTGTATTGCCTTAGGCAAGTTGTTCATCAGTACAGAGTGTTAAAACATATGTAGCCTAAGTCTTTCTGATTTATTTCATGTTCTCATATGGTATAGTCTGGGTGACATTGAACCCTGTCTCTCTTTTTTTCTTGTTTGTGGAGATTTCAGTTAGCTTGCTGCTGTCTTCATTATCATTACAATTATTAGGCAACACAATGGGCATAGATCAAATAGAACCTGTCTCCCAGAATTGTTGTGAGGATGAAATGAGATAATATTGTTGTAAAGATGAAATGAGATATTTGTAAAGCATCATATAATATTGGCGATGATGATGATGATGATTTGCTAAATGAAAAAATAAAACCAACTGGCAGCTTTGAAAATTTTAAATAGCTTATTTAAAATTTTTGGAACATAGGACAATAATAATGTTATTTTGTGGCTCATGATTATTTCTACAGTTTAGGTGAAATATGAAGCTATAAACATACAATTATATATTTTCACATCATTGAACTCTGATTTGCTAATTTATACCTCCTCAATAGGGTAGCAAGGAGGCGCATGGATAAAGTGCCTGACCTCAAGTCAGGAAGACTCATCTTTCTGAGTTCAAGTGCAGCCTCAGACACTTACTAGCAAGGTGACTCTGGTTAAGTCACTTAAATTTGCCTCAGTTTCCTCATTTGTAAAGTGAATTGGAGAAAGAGAAATGGCAAACCTCTCCAAATGGTGAGGGATAGAGAAGATTATAAGGAACATATTTTGAATAAAGGTCAAGAAAAGGAGAATGCATTTATGAATTTCTTGAGAGATGCATTCCTCAACATCTGATACTACATTTTAGCCCCAACATTAAAATATACGGATGCATGACTTTCAAGAAGACTGCAAGTATCAAGTTTTTGTAATCATATGGGTCACTTTGCATATACATATTCTCATATTCTTACCCTGAGAATTCTCTGCCCAAGGGAATGCAAATTTTGATCTCTGAAAACTCACAAGAAATCTTGAAATTTATAGGTTAGGACCATGCCTTAAATCCAGATCACTCTGGAGCTCAATGATTCACCAACAGGAGGTCCCAGGCCAAATGCACTTTGGTCATTGTTTGAGCCCTTACTGGCTTAGAGTGAATATAAATAAAAGTTGTTTCTGTCCAAAACTTTTGCAGCCTGCTTTTTTTTTTGGACTAAGTAAAAAGTTCTCTCTGCCTCATTTCTTAACTATCCTTAATCACTGAATGGCTATTGCCTTGGACAAACTGAGACTTGGGAAAGAACTTGGTTTAAAAAGGCCCAGGTCTCCCACTACATCCAGGGCCATCTCCAGTTGATCTAATTTATGTCTTGCCATTGGACCCAGATGGCTCTGGAGGGGAAAGTGAGGCTGGTGGCTTTGCACAGCCCTCCTTCATTGATGCATGTGTATGTAATGGCAAAACTATCTGATGTCATGGTCCTGCTCGCTAAACAAGGGATAAGCAGCAACAACATTCTCAGATCCCATTAGAATTCTTGCTTCTAATTAGAATTTTTTTAAAAAAATGTATCTTTTCTCTAAAGTTAATAATAACACAAAAGCATAAATCTACTTACAGAGCAATTAGATCATTTAAATGGGCTGTAATTAATCTCAGCTGGACCTACAAAATTTCACTGATATAGAGAATTCCTGGATGAGGAGATTCCCTCTACTAATGCACAACCTCTGCAGTTTATAGTCAGTCTTAAGAGAATTGCCTAGTGCAGAGATGTTCATCATCTGGCCCCAGGCTACAAGCAGTCCACAGTACTCTAAGATATATCCCAAAGCAGATTAAAATATGACTGGGAAATATTTGGCAAAATAAAGAAAAAATATAATAGAATGTAGGTAATGTTTCATTTGAAAAGGAAGTCAATATGTGGATATAAATATCTGCAAATAAATAGGTGGCAAAGTCAGGACTGGATTCAGGAAGTTCAAATCTAGTTTCAGACATCACTAGCTATGTGTGATCAAGTTGCTTACATTCCATCTTCCTCAGTAAAATGGGAATAACCATAGCATCTACTTCCCAAGCTCTTTATGGGGATCAAATGAGATAAAGTGCCTAGCATATAGTAAATACTACATAAATATTAGCTATTATTGCTATTGTGATGTTCATTTGTTTCAGTTATGGATGATTCACCATGACCTCATTTGAGGTTTTCTTGGCAAAGATACTGTTTGCTATTTCCTTCTCCGGATCATTTTACATATGGGGAAACTGAGGCAAGCAGGGTTAAGTGACTTGGCCAGGGTCACACAGCTAGGAAGTATCTGAAGCCAAATTTGAATTTGGATTTTCCTGACTCCAGTCTTGGCACTCTACTGTGCCAAATATGTGCCCATTATTAATTAATTATTATTATTACTCATGGATTAGAGGCCCCCATTTCCATTTGAGTTTGACATCGGTGGCCAGGAGCACTGAGAAGTTAAACATTTCTAGGGTCCAAAGAGCTGATCTGTGTTGGAGGCAGGACTGGAATCCAGCTCTTCCTCCTCAAGGGTAGCTCTCTGTCCATTATGTCATGCTACTTCTGTTGAATTTTAACAGTAATTAAAATGGATAGGGATATAAGCTCATTAAAACTTTTTTGTATCAAATGCCACTCACAAATCAAGTTTCCCTTCATTGCTGAATGTGAGATTCAGTAGCTGTAGCATCTTCTCCACTGTGTTGCCCAAAGGAGGTATCTGGAGAAGGAAGTTGTGGTTTACTGTTGCATAGCTCTTCAAAGCCCTGGAAGAGTATCTTGGCACATGAATGACAGTTGAGATGCAGAAAGACCTGAAGAAATATTGCTTTCTCCTTCCCCTCACTAATGGCTACGGGTCCAGTGGAAGTATGTAAGCTATGGCAGATGAGTCTCCCAGAGATGCAGAGCAGAGAAAGAGGCAGGGGAAATAGGAGCAAAGAGACAATGATTTATATAGCTGATTAATGATTTAGAGCTACAGGATTATCGGTCAATAAATCAACTATTTATTGAGTGTATATTATGTGCTTAGCACTCTATTCTCTCTGTGCAGTTGAAGGAAGAACTTTCCTAACCCATAAATGCAAATGAGAAAATACAGGCTGGTCCAAAGTCTGCTTCTAAAATAGCAAAATATATTCATTGCTGTACATTATCAAATTACAAACCATAATGATCTCAAAGAGATAGTGTTTCAGCTTTACTATCTATCCAGCCATTTTTCCTTTGCTCCACCCAAATAATATGAGAAGCTACAGACTCATTTTTGTGGTCTATTTTATTTTGGTAAATAAAAATAATAGTTAAAATGAGTATATTAAATTCAACCCAGAGGTGAAGAAACTTAGTCTCAAAGTTTCCTCCAGTGTCCTGAAGTTTATTGATATTTAACGCATATGATTAAGGAGAGTCAAGAAAGAATTGCTTAATAGAAGGAAAGAAAAATAAATTTTAGATCAACAATTTAGTGAAGTAGAAAAATTCAGGGTAAAGTAGAATTTTTTGATGCTACTGAAACCAAAGGCATGACCAAAGCAAAGTATGTTTGGTTTTCAAGATTTCCATTCTGGTGTTTAATTGGGGATTCTTAATTCCTTCTTTTTCTAATTTTTTTAGTTGCATGACTCTTTATTGACATATGTAAATATGTGTTCCTCTAAGTGCTGCTTTGGCTACATCTCACAAATTTTGGCATGATGCCTCATTGTTATCATTCTTTTAATAAAATTATCGATTGTTTCTATGATTTGTTCTTTGAGTCATTCTTTAGGATTAGATTATTTAGCTTCCAATTAATTTTAATCTGTGCTTGAATATAATTTTTATGCATTGTGATCCAAAAGAGGTGCATTTAATTTTCTTGCTTTTTTGCTTTTTCTGTATTTAGGCCCTCATATGCTGTCAATTTTTGTGAAGGTCCCCTATATAGTTAAGAAAAAGATATACTACTTCCTGTTCTCATTTAAATAGTACCTACTATGTGCCAGATGTTCTGCTAAGTGCTTTATACTTATTATATGAGTTACATATTATATATTATATATGAGTTATTATCTCATTTGATCCTCATAACCCTGGGAGATAGGTTCTATTACTATCCTCATTTTACAGATGAGGAAAATGAGGCAGACAGACATAAGTGACTTGTCCTATTAGTATACAATTTTAACTATTGTTTTTATTTTCCAAAATACAATAAACCATGAAATGAGTAACTTCTCATATTATTTAGGTCTACCTAAAAAAGGAAAAATGGCAGAACTGAAAGTAAGTTGAGACATTATCTCTATGAGAGCATTATGGTTTGTAATTTGACAATATATTAATTGTCACATAGCTAGGAAGTATCTGAGGCCAGATTTGAAATTCTTACCTGACTCTAAGCCCAGAAGTCTATCCATGAGGACACCTAAACATATTTCAGGTATTTTCAGAGACAGAACCAGGATTAATACGTGGAAGGAGAGAAAGATTACAGTTGTATATAAAAAATTTTTTTTAACAATTTGAACTGTCTACATGGTGAATGGGCTGCTTATTACAATTGTGAATGCTGAACCAATAAGATCACTCAGGTTGAAACTGAGTGACTAAGAGTCAGCAATATTATTAAGAAGTTTCTTGCTTTGTATAGCTGCTTGGTTCAAATTGACTATTGGAGCCTCATCACGTCCAACTCCAAAATTTCTAGAAGTTTGTTTTAATAATTGGATTCAATCTGATGTATTATCCAAATCTAATTAGATTCCAAATTCACAATTGAATTAATTGTCTAACAGGTAACAATGTTCCTAAGCAAATTGTAGCTCTCACATGCTACTGAAAATGATAGGATTTTTCCTCTATCAATATCTTGAATTTCAAATAATAATAGCTAGCATTTACATGACACTTTAAGGTTTGCAAAGTGCTGAAATACGTAGTGGAAAATGTGGAAGTCAAAAGAAAGTAAAAGAAAGGCATATGAAATGTCCATTACAACTTGAAATAAGGCAATCTCTTTTCATTTCATTCCTTCATTTTGTTGATCTGTCTCAGCTCCTTATCAGCACATAAATTAGCTTCACAAGTTCTACTATTCTTGGAAACAGTGAGAATTGTAATAGCTAAAGCTGAATTGTTATTTTCTTTACATTCACATTGTCAGCATTTTCTTACTGTTTAACTATGAGCAAGTAAACAATTTAATCATTATTTTCCAACAAACCTTTTAGGAATTAATTCACATTATTCTCTTAAATGTCATTTTAATGCAGAAGTCAGAATTTTAAATGTCTTATGAAAATAGAAATAGATGCATGTTGCATTGAGAGAATTTAAAAATTTTAACATATTTTTTTTTACTCCAGAGATGAAGAAATGACCGATTTTTAAGGTGATGCTGTCAATTAACAGATGAACCAACAAGTTTTTTTGGTTGTTGTTGTTTTTTAGTATTCCTACAATGCTCTCAGTATTGGGCTAGGTGACTGTAAATGAATTTGGAAAAAATACAAAATTTAGTCTTTACCCTAAAGAAGCTTATAATGTAGCTAGGGTGATAAGAACAATATGAAAGTAATAGCAAGCAATGTGATATAATATATCATTTAATATTAACTTTTCTGTTATAGGATCTATTGTGAAAGTTTTTGAGGAGCAAGAGATAAATAAGGACCAAAGTAATCATTAAAGACTTCTTCTAAGAATTAAGCCATGAAAGATGGTTAGGATTTTAATATGGAAAGGAATAAATTTTCTAGAAAAGGGAAGTACTCTAAGAGAGTGTAACAATATGAGTAAAAGCATGTACAGAAGAAGGAATGAGTAAATTATGCTCGAGGGACAATGAGGTAGCCATCCTGGATTAAAGCAGAGGGTGCATATTGGGGAGAAGAGGGAAATGAAATTAAATAGAAGGAAATGAATTATTGAAACTCAAGTAGAAAAATTTACATCTTACTTATACAAGCCCTGGGGAGACAGCATAGAGTAGTGGAAAGAAGTCCAGTCTTGTGATCAGGAAGACCTGCATTCAAGTCAAATTCTGCCTCTGATATATAATAAGTCTGTGATCATGAGTAAATCATTACACTTCCCAGGGCCCCCAGGCAATTCCCTATGAATTCAAATTTCAGAAGAATTGCTGGTCTGCATTGGTGAAAAAAGTTTGGACAGTGCTCTCACATTGAGAATTACATAATTTAATGAGACTACAGGTTTGGACCAAAATAAATAAAATAACTGAATTAAAAATGAATACTCATTAACAGTAACTTTAAGCTTCATTGGGCAGCAAAGAGCTGAGAACCTTTATGTAGATTGGTACTGCTTCAGCAACATCCACAAGTCCCAGGTTGTATCTCCCTACAGTACCATAACTTTATCACCTTTCTGCTCCTACCATAATTTCCTGCACTCATATGTGCAGTAGAATCTTTGGGTCCATGTAAAAAGCAAAAAGAACACTCACTCCCCCTGTCATTGTGGCAGATTTTCAAAGTTTGTCTATGGAGTTTGGAAGACAAATACTACCCAGTGCATGGAATCTACAGCAAACCTCATTCATTGACAGCTCTCTTTTCATGTATCCTGCCTTAAATAATTTATTTATCAAATGCTTTATTGTTGAATATGAGCTTCATTCTTTTCAAGGATTCCATCAATGGGAATATTCCTACCACTAACATACTTAATAATTCCTTTTATGCCTTAGTGGGGAAGCTACATTCCCACCTCAAAAATAATTATCACCTAATGACCAACCCTCTTGTGACAAACCCATCCAAAATGATGCAAAGGGTTGAATACGTAAGAAGTCTAACCAAGAAGAAGAAGATCAGGGTTAGGGGAGCTTGAGAACTAATCAGAGAAAAATGGGAAGAAAATAGTGGCTGATTCCTGAATTCAGGCACCTTTTTCAGGTTTCTATGTGGAAAAATAGCACTTTCAAGACTTCCCCAAATTTAAGTGATGGTTTGGTTTCCCCTCAAAAAACTCCAACATTCTCTGTTGCTTGAATGCATTTCTTTGTCAGCTTTCTATGAATGATTGTTCTATCTCCTTCTTGCTGGGTATGGAGTGTAGATTAATTGGTTAACTGGGAGCTAAGGAGAGCACTCTTTGAAAGAGCACTCATGGAGATGATAGTCACTTGGGAATAGGAATAGGAATATATAACACTTGATTCAATTACAAGCTTTTATGGAATTATTCTGTTTCTTAAATTTTTCCTTTGAATTTATGGTCATCTGGTTCATTTTAGTAAAAGAAGCATCAATGGGGCCTCATCAACTAAACATCTGAATAAATGTATCTTGGACCTAGAAGCAGCAGAAAAGGTCATTCTGAGGGACCAGAAGTAGTGAGTAGGTTGATCCTTCAGTGATGAGTCCATTCTTTTTATTGGGCTGTGTTTGAATCTTTTCCCATTTGGTAAAAATAGAGGTTCAATTTCATTAGCACTCATGTTCACCTCCACTTCACAATAACATAGCAAAGCAGGATTCCCTTAAGTATATATTTAACCATAAAAAGCTCAAGATCACCACCATCCATGATCATTACACTCTTGGGTAAAAACTTCTCAATGAATAGATGTACTTATATTGTGCCCTTAACTTTTCATGTATTTGGACTAACTCCTTAGCTCAAATTCCTGAGAAGAACATTTTCACAGAGAGCATGTATGATTTAATGATATGTAAGGTGATGTTAGCTTATAAAGAAAAAAGACATTCTCAGATAATTAAGCTAGGACCCAGACCACACATGCTCTTAAAGCAGGGAATGATAACCTTTGAAAACTGATATGCCAAGATCATGACTTCTTTGTGGCATTTTGTAGGCAAGGAAGAGGTCAGGAAAGTTATTGGCTATCTTAGTTTATGATTTTGAAGTCAGAGAGGGACAATGACAGGGGGCAATGCATTGCCAGATGCATTGGCTAAGCTCCAGTATTTCCCAGAAAATGTTATCAAGTAACACAAATATTTGCTAATCCATCTCTATATACCTGTTACTGATTTCTATTACCACTTTCTTCCTTTCTCTCCCCACTTCTATTTACCTGTTTTCTTCTTTCTCTCTTTTTTTCATATCTCCCTACAAGATCTCTCATGGTAAACCACAGCTGACATTTATCTTGTCAACATTTATAGCCCCTTAAAGTTCATCACTTCATTTGATCCTCACAACCACTTTATAATCTGGGTACTATTACATCTCCACTTTACAGGTGAAGAAATTGAGACCCAGAAAAGATAAATGATGTATCCATGGTGATATACTTAAGGACCAGATGAAAAAAACCTGGATGCTTCCCTAATTCCAGGTTCACCCTTCTATTAGAGGCAGCTAGGGAGCATGGTGGATAGAGCATGAGTTTAGTCAAGACTAGTTCAAAACTTCCTCAATCACTTATCAGTGCCTCAGTCACTAAGCAAGTCATATTATTTTTGCCCCTTTGCCTCCATTTCCTCAACAGTAAAATGGGAAAATAAATAGCACCTACCTCTCAACATAAGTTTTTGTAGGATCAAGTGAGGTAATATTTATAACATGTTTAGCACAGTATCTGGCACATAGCAGGTGTATAAAAATACCTGTCCTTACACACACACACACACACACACTCATTCCCTATTCTGCACTGCCTTTCAGTTAACATCCTGGAAACTTATACTACTGAAAACCAAAATTATAGGTACTCTTGCCTGTCCCAGCACTTTTTAGTTAAGGGAGCTCACCTCCACCTGCTTAAATTCTGCTTCATCTTCCAGGTAAACATTACCTTTTCTATGACTTCTTTTTGCATCCTTTCCTTCCAGAAGTTCTGTTTTGGACACATTCTAATTTGACAATATCTCTCCTAAAATGTGGCATCCAGAATGGGATGTAATGCTCTTGAGGCAGTCTGACTGCTGAACTGATCTCTCCCTCCTTGGTTCTCTCATACTGTTTTGTTTCCTATCTCATTTGTGTACTTATCACACTCTGCCTTGCATTATGCATATTTTTGTATGTCTTATTCTCTTTCCCTACATTGTAACTCCTTGGAAGCTAGGACCTTGACTTCTTTATTTTTTTAGTCCCCTTCAGTACCTAGAACAGAACCTTACCTGTAACAGTCAATCAATTAATGTTTATTAAATTGAAATGGCAGTGGTGATGGTGATAGCAATGGCCACTCATTTATTAATTCAAAAATGCTTATTAAACACATTAAGTGCTGGGAAACTTCAGTTTAGATAATCTGGTCTGTGATATTGATAGAATGAAATTGAACAATCAGACCATTTACAGAATTCACATAAGAAGGAGGTATTGACACAGGGCATTAAACTTATATCATTATCCATTTTACCCAGAGTTCCAAGTATTTTGCATCATTAATCAATCAACAAGCATTTATTAAGCACCTGTTGCATGCCAAGTACCTTATTAAGTCCTGAATATACAAAAACAAAAAAGGAACAGTTCCTGCCTTCAAGGTGCTTATATTCTATCTGGGAGATAATAAGTATATGTAGAGATTGTTATTTATGATCCTCAGAATAAGCTCATACACAGTTCAGTGGGGGGGGGAAGTATTCTTGGTGGTATTTTTAATGAGGAAGTTGAGACAGTGTGCTTCAGTAACTTTTTAGAAACATATAGCCAAGCTGGGGTGAGGAGTTCAAGCAATGGAAGAGTAGAGAGAGATAGGGAGGCTCTCTGACTTCGTTCTTGATGCCCTTTCCATTCAGTTAGGCTGCCTTTCCATTCCCCAGGGCTGGTTGGGTTGGGATGGAAGGTCAATCTGGCTGAGTCATACAAATATTTGATTTGGCTGCAATTCAGAGGGTGCCCTTCATTGGGAAGCTCCGCTGAATATTTTAAGGTGTGGTTGTGAAACTGCACGCCACCCAGCCGGCCAGTCATGCATTTACTAGTCAGACTCCTTGAACCTTAATCCAGTTCATCTTCAATAACAGCTTAGTAAGTGTATCATTCTTCTAATAATAGCACCAGTAAGTGAACATATACCACATCTGTCACCGTGAGGAACCTTTTGGAAATTACACACAGGTATGTTTCCTTATTCCTAGGAGAAAGAGCCAGATTGGACTCGTTGACTTCTGAAGTTTCTTCTAACTTTCAAGACTTTGTAATATATCTGGACCATGTTTACTTTTTTATTTACATAGCCACAACCTGATGCTGTGTCTACAATCTGGCTAGGATGGACACATTGCATACATTGGTTTGGGAATCAGCGAGTTTGGTCCGTGAGGAATCATATCAATGTGCACTGATGAAGGGCACAACAGGGTGCGTCCAGTGGCTGTGACCGACGTTAACCTGTCCCTTACAGAAGGCTGTCACTTGGGAAACAGAAATCAGCACATGCTCAGCACGTCCCAAGATTCTTTAGGTTTCAGTGTGGAATGCTAGGCTGTGATGTGTGCAGCAGCTGCAAAGATAGACCATCTGTGAAAGGGGTAATAGGTCAGATCGTCAAAGGGCTAATATTAGGGATACAGAACACTGGGTTGATAAAACCTTGCGGCATTTGCTGTATTGACAAAAATAGAAGCTGGGCATGGGGAGGGAAGAAGCATGGAGTGGGAAAGAGCATTGAGGAAAGAGATAACACATCAGTACTGTTTGTTTGGGAGAAGTTTGATGTGTGAATGGAAGAGACTGTAGGTGTCTTGGGTTCCCAAGTTGTACTGATAAACCAGTGCATGGTGACAAGACTAATTGTGCTAGATGGAAATGCTAGAAAATCTGGGGTGAAACCATGGTATTCCTCTCAAAATTGTTCAGTTAGATTAAGTTCTTGAAACCTGAATGATTCTATATGTTTCTACAAGGAATTCATCTTGAATCCATGAAGTGACCCAATGAATAAAAACTTTGTTCTTTTCTTTGGTGGAAAAAACCCACATGGAACAGAAGATCTTTTCCCATTTCCCTATTTTCCATAGGTTTGAATTTGAGAATTATCTGAGAGGCAGTTCTGTACAGGATGGCCTCAATTCAAACTCATCCATACTGAGCCAATTTAGTATCTGTTCCTGTCTAAAGGGAGAAATAATCCTCTCATGATGGGACTGGTAATCTCTAAGACCAAAAAGTGATGTAACCTTTAATGAGTCACACCTCCAGAGGAACACAGTTAATATAAAAGAAATTACAATGGGTAGGGCTGAGTTTGAGTTTCATTTCCTTCTTCAGCTGTAATTCTAGAGGAGTGACTACACTGCTTTATATTTTTTTAAAAGGCATTCATTATGCACAGTTGTACTCACTGGCACAGGTCTGATGGTAGGGGTCATAGCTATGGTTCAATATGGCTAAGAAGAAATTCTTTGCCTCAACTGCTACACAGCCTTAATCATTGAATGGATGCAGCCTTAGTCAAACTGAGCTTAAATCTTGGTTTAAAAAGACCAGGGTTTTCCATTTCACCCAGGACCATCTCCAGTCTTCCTGATCGATATTTGGCCACTGGACCCAGATGGTTCTGGAGGGGAAAGTGAGGCAGGTGGCCTTACACAGCTTCCCTCACTTAAATCCACTTACATTCATGATATCACCTCCTTAATAATCATGGTCCTCTTCCAGAATGAAGGACAAAAAATAAAGAAATTAATTTCTTTACAGACACCTGAGTTGTCACAAGAGGTGGTAGAAAAAATGAATACTCTTTCTAGTAAGGCTTAAAAGGTATAGCCCTCTTTGTAGATACAAGATAGACAAGACAACTTTTCAGCATCCCTTTTATGTGGTTTCATCCTGTAGTTGACATCATACTGATCTCCCATGACAACATTTCATAGCATCCATGGTGAGGGAGCAAGGTGAAGTGGTTAGAGGGCTGGCCTGGAATATCTGAATTTAGATCAAGCCAAAAATACTAATTGTGTGACCATGGGCAAATCATTTAACTTTTCAGGGCCTATTATGACCTCTCTAAGACTATTAGGTATATAACAATCTGGTTTTCTGGTCAAGAGGGAAAAGGGAATGGGAGCTGGAGAAAGAGAGAGAAGGAGCAAGAGAGGGAAGGAAGAGAGAAAGAGAATGTATTTACTAAGTGCTTACTATGTTCAAGACACTAAGCTGGGGATACCAATTCAATAGAACAAAATGGTCCCTACCCTCAAGAAGATTACATTCTAATGGGGCTAGACAAAAAATTAGAAGGAAACTTGGGAGTAGGGAGAAGGGAAGGGAAAGATTTCCCTTGGTGCTGGTGAGATGATGCAGTTAAAATAGTGTTAGCCTGGTTGGGGCTGCTCATGAAATGGTGATCCTGACCCAAAACTCACCAATCAGGAACTACCTCCCTAAGGAAGGGAGGTAGTTCCAGGTGAGCAAGGAAGTGGAAGAGAGCCATTTCTCATAACAAAGAATTTTTTTTAAAAAAATTAAGTGGAAAAAAAATTAAACCAACTAATCAACCCATTAAAAAAATTCTGACTTCATTTGCAATGTTTCATACCTACTACTACTCCAACCCATCACTCCCAGCTACTTCCTACTATTTCTTCAAGGCCAAGTGTTTTCTTTTTCATTTTATAATATTCAGTTTCAATTGTTTGTTTTTGTCTTTCCTTGTACATTGTTGTAGTCATTTGTTGCCTCTCTTTACTTTGCATCAATTTCTATAAGTCTTTTAGTCCTCTGCATTTTAGTCCTTCCATTCATGCATCATTATTTATTTAGCTAGTCTCCAATTGATGGATATCTACTTTATTTCCAATTCTATACTACTACAAAAAGTGCAACATATATTTTGTTATATATATCTGCCAATGACCTCCTTAGAATATATACTTCACATCTATTTTGTACTCACCTGTACATCTATAAGTCTCCTATCTATTGAAAGGATCATTTAACTTTTGTCTTTATATTCCCTGAACACATAAGTACTTGACAAATTAGAAAATATCTAACAAATGCTTGATTGTTTGTTAATTAAGTAGCAGATCTTCATCAGTAGAGTTTCTACACCAGAAATTCCTCACAATGATAAAATCACAGGTTTGGACCTCCAAAACATTCTAAATCTGTGCTTGATAGAGAAATAAGCAAACATTAAAATCTTAATCTTATTTTTCTTAACTACATTGTATGATCACATTCCCATTCTTTCTATCTGTTTTCTTTACCCATTTTAAGATTTACACAAATCTCCATTTTGATCTACTCTACCAGATACCAAAAAGATGGAGTTGTTCTATTTTTCAGGAAACTAGTAAGTAAATAAGTACTGTGGTTATTTTGGAATGTACCTTAGGAACTATTAAGGAAGATAGAATCTGTCATTGTTTCATCTGTGATGAATCATAAAAAACTCCGTTTTCAAAGGTGAAAGATATTAAATATCATTTAATGCTTATAAACAGGTAAAGGCATAACTGTATGGTACACTGTGATTTTTTTTCTTCCTCTCCAGAAAAACAATCTTATACCTTTAGTATAGTCCTAACATCTAAGAAATTGTTATATTGCTCTTATGTTCCTAGCACATCTTGTACATATACGCAGAGTGTAGTACCCAGTTAATCAGTGGTGATATTGCAGGAGAGGTGAAATGGTCATTAGGAGAATCCAGATGATATTTCTTAGCTCTAGACAGCACAAGATTTTATTCAAAGTTCAAAAAACAAAACAAAAAAGGGAAAAAGGGACATATAGTACCTAATTAATCAGCTAGAACACAGCTTGGTGTATCCCACATAATAAACTCCTTCTCTATCAGATCTCTGGACTTCAATTCCCCACTCTCTTTGAACCCATAATGAACCCCACACAAGTCTAAAAGAAGATATCATTTAGATCACCAGGAATGATAGGCATGTTTAGGACTAACTGTTCTAGGTAGAGCAGCATGGATATCAGGCAAGATGCCTAATAAGCCCATTTTGAGCAATGGATTTATTCTTCCCACCCTTTGGCAAAAGATCCAAACGGCTTTCTTTGACCTTGGACTGTCAGAAGAACAGAAAAACCTGAATGCTGACATTATGAAAAGAAAAAAAAAATCAAAAGAATAAATGCTGTTTTATTTCCAGTTAACCAAGATTCTGTCTGCATTGGAAACAGAATAAAAATGACTGCTATTTGTATATGGTTTCAAGTTTTGCAAAGCACTAAGCATACTTTGTCTCATTTGAGTTTGACAAAATCCCTGGATATAGTCATCCCCATTGTACAGATGAGGTAGGTCACTGACCTCAGTTTCTTGCCTTTGGTCTTCTAGCTAATAAATGTCAGAGGTAATATTTGAAACCAGGTCTTCCTGACCCAAGGCTAATTAACACTCTACTTAATATAGAGTCATAACTAGGAATTCTTGCACCTGGGCCAGTCAATTGAAGGAGGATGCTGTATATTGCAGGGAACACACAACCCAGATTCAGTTAAGCTAAAAGGGATGACAGCCCATCTCCCAAACATACCATATGTCATGATCTAAAGAATTTGATATTCCATCCCCCATCTCTAGGAAGAAGTAGTTGAAGGGAGCCTGCTATTGGGGAACATGATCCCTGGAAGAGGAACACTATAGTTTACAGTGCCCTAGTGGGGGTAATATGAGACTGGGCAAGGAAGGGGGAAGTAGACAAGATGCTTCCCTCACTTGATACTGGAATCCAAGGGCAAAGTCCTGGTCCCCTTCCACTAATTATGGGTCTTTCATAATATTGTTCTTCCTCAATCTGTTCCACATTATTGTTCTCCCTCTACCTGGAGGAGAGAAAGATCATAACCTTGTCCTAGCTAAATCATTGGTCAGAATCTATCCTACCTTCTCACTTCTTCATTTGTGTTCTTTAACACCACAGACCAGGATGGATATGTGTGTGGCCAGCTCATTCCCATCTGCCACTTAGGACATTCTCTCCATGCATTTCCATCACATGTTCCACAACCTTTTCCCATTATCTCCTGGACCCCGAGTCATCCTTGCTCTTTTTCTCAACACTTGTCTCAGTCTCTCTCTACCCAAACCCTGTTCTAACGTTTGGGGACTTAGATCTGCACATTGATGTCCCTATCAGACTCTGGCATCAGGGTTAATTGGTCTGGGGCATCTCAATCCCCCAGACTCATGATTACTCATTACTCATATTACCCCTCCATGACTCTGAACACTTACCTTTCCCTTTCTGATCATAATCTCTCTTCTTTTCACTTCTACTTCAGTCCTCTTCACTGGAAATAGCCAATATCACCATCCACCATCCTTGCTTCCGCTTTACTCTTCACAACCTAGATACTACGGTTGACCACTTCAATGGGTCATCTGACTTTTCCACTCCTACACTTAACACTTCCTGGCTGTGTGACCCTGGGCAAGTCACTTAATCCCAAATGCCTCAGGGAAAAAAGCCTAAATTATTATTTATTAGATGAAGCTACACAACCTTGCCAATTCACCACAAAAATCATGTCACCTAATCTCAACAATTTCATCCTTTCTATATTGTTTCTAGTTGAAATGGAGTAGCAGAGTAAATGAACTGTTAGACTTGGGGTCAGGAAGATCTCAATTCAAATCCTGCCTTAGTGACCTACTAGCCATGTGACCCTAAGCAAATTATTTTGACTTATTTAGTCTGTTTCCTCTTTTGTCATATGAGGATAATAGAGCCTACTTAACATAGTTGTTATGAGGATCAAATGAATGACATAAAGTATTTTGCAAATCTTACAGAACTATATAAATTCTATTATTATTTTTCCCTTCATTGATTTGTCATGTTCCCTGCTTTGATTTAAAAAAAAAAACCTTACTTTTCTCCTTTTAAAAATTCTATTGATGTTCATTTTTATCTGCTTGTCACTTCCCAATCACTGTTCTCCCCAAAATAACAATACCTTGTAACAAATATGCACAGTTAATCAAAACAAATCAAGATCAGTCATGTCTGATAGCAACAATTATGTCTGATATTCCCATCTCTTCTCTGGTGGAAGATGGAAAGCATAGTTCAACAGCACTCTTGTGAAGGCTTAATTCCTCTCTCTCTCTCTCTTTTTTTTTTTTTTGCTGAGGCAATTGGGGTTAAATGACTTGCCCAGGATCACACAGCTAGAAAGTGTTAAGTATCTGAGGCTAAATTTGAACTCAGATCCTCCTGACTTCAGGGCTAGTGCTCTATCCACTGCACCATTTAGCTGCCCCCAATTCCTCTCTTTTCTTAAGCCTCCTGCAATGACCCCATCAATGACCTCTCAATTAAGATTGACTCATCAAATTGAGGCTTTCTATCATGAATTATAGCATTTTAGTAACTGAACACTGGACGGGACCTTAGCAGCCATTAGTCTAACTCAAATGTACTATAATTTAAAAAGTGCCATGGATATTTTTTTGTCTTTCCTCCAGTCACTGAGGAAGATTTCTTGTCAAGACCAACCCCACTTCTTGGGCCCTTAATCCCGACTTGTCCTCTGTTCTTATGGTATAGATCATTTATCCACTCTCCCTCCTCTTCCTCATGTAATAACTACATGTAATAAGATCCTCTGAGATATGTGGTAGCCCCAGAAAAGCAACCCAAGATTCAAGGTACTCTGTGGGCCTGCAACAATTAAAAACCCATAGCTCAAGAACTTCTACTGATGTTTTTCCTTTTGTAAGGGTTAGCCAGGGGAGATAATTAGTTCAAAGTAAAGGCATTTAATTTGACTTAATTCTAGAGCTAGCTAGAGAAATACAAATTGAGTAAATGAGCACGGGCATAGAAGAAATATAATTATTAACTTTTGTAGATAATAAGATGGTCTACTTAGAGAACCCTGGAGATGCAAGGAAAATTAATTGAAACAATTAATAACTTCAGCAGAGTAGCAGGATGTAAAAGAAATTCACACAAATCATCAGTATTTCTTAATATTACCAACAAAACCCAGCAAGAAAAGATAAAAAAGTGAAAGTTCATTCAGAATATATATATATAACATATTATGTAATATATACATAATACACATATTATATAATGTATAAAAATATTTGGTAGTCCACCTACCAAGACACAAAGAAATCATATGAATATATATACAAAACATTTTCTGTAGAAATAAAGATGACTTAAATAATTGTAGAGATATTAATTGCTCCTGATTTAGTAGATAGTGGATAGAGCACTGGACCCAGACTTAGTTCAAATCTAGCCTCATATACAGACCCTGGACAATTCACTTAACCTATATCTGCCTCAGTTTCCTCAATATTAGAATGGAGATAATATGAGCACCTAACTCTCAGAGTTTTTGTAAGAATCAAATGACTTGATAATTATGAAGTACTTGGTATAGTACCTGGAACATATAAGTATTACATAAATGTTAATTATTAATATAATAAAAATTTTAATACTATCCTAATTAATTTACTTATTAGGTGTCATACCAAATAAACTATCAAAGGAAATAACAAGAATACTCTTGAGGAGCAAAAGCTCAAGAATCTCAGAAAAAAAAAGAAAAAAAGAAAAGAAATAGGTCCTAACAGTACTGGATTATAAACTATACTACTAAGTATTAACTAAACATAAAAATTATGTGGTACTATTTACAAAATAGAAAAGCTGATTAGAGGGAAATTAGGAACCAGAAACAAAGAAATATGGTAGGATAGTATTTGATAAACCCAAAGACCTCAACTACTAGGGTAAGAATTCTCTATTCAGCAACAACTGTGGGGAAAATTAGAAAGCAAACTAGAAGAAATAACATCTAGAACATGATACCTGACATCACACACTGCAATATATACATGACTTAGATATAAAAGGTTATATCATAAACAAAATAGAGAAAAAAAGAGATAACTTTTACAACTATAGCTAGAGGAAGAGTTCTTGACCACACAAAGGATAGAAAGAATCACAAGAAATAAAATGAACAGTTTTAATTACATAAAATTGAAAAGCTTTTGCACAGATAAAAGCAATGTAACTAGAATTAGAAGGAATATGATTCATTCTAGGAAGGAAATCTTTGCAGTAAATGTATCTGAAAAATATCTGATATCCAAGATTTAGGGAAAATTAATTCAACTATATAACAGCAAGAGCTATTCCCCAGCAGATAAATGGTCAAAGGAAACAAACAGTTCTCAAAAGAAGAAAAGAAACAATTATACAAAAAAATGCCCCCAAACTAATAAGAGATGATGTGAATTAAAGCAATGATAAAGTTTTACCTCACATTCACTAGATTAACAAAGATGACAAAAAAGGAAAATGGCAGTTGATAAAGGGATATAGCAATAGTTACACTAATGCACTGTTGGTAGAACTGGAAATTTAGAACTAAACCTCAAAAGTCACTAAATTATGTTTACCTTTTGACTTAGCAATATCACTATAAGTCTTATACCCTAAAGATATTGAAGAAAGAGGGAAAAGAATCCATATATACAAAATTTATAGCAGCTCTTTGCCTCAACAAAGAGCTAGAAACTAAGGGGGAAAGTCATTTTATTGAGAACAAACAGTTAAACAAATTATGTATTTCATTGAAATGGAATATTACTGGCATATAAAAAGAAATAGATTTAAACATCTTATGAATTCGTGCAAAATAAGGTGAATAAAATTAGAAGTACAGTTTATATAACTAAAACATTATACAGCAAAAACAACTTTCAGAGACTTAAGAACTCTGATCAATACAATGGCCAACTAGAATTCCAGAAGATGAACAATGAAGCATACTTCCCAAAGCATTTATGGATTAGATTTATGGATTGTCGAAGAAATGACGGATTAGAGATGTCAAATCATATCTATTTTAGACGTGGCCAATGTCTGAATGTGTTTTGCTTCACTATGCTAACTTTTTACAAAGAAAGGGCTCTTTTGTAGGGAGGGCAGAAGGTGTAACTGGGTTTAGGAATAGCAATGAGTTCAAGTCTGGCCTCAGACATGTAGTAGTTTATGATCCTGGCTTAGTCACTTCACCTTGTTTTCCTCAGTTCCTCATCTGTAAAATGAGCTGGAGAAGGAAATCACTCCAGTATTTTTGCCAAGAGAAGCTCAAATGGCATCACAAAGAGCTGGATGTGACTGAAACAACTCAACAACAACAAATAACTACTATCCTTAGAGTATTCTCAGGTCAAGATTTAGTTGTGGTTTTATGTTTTTGTTTTTAAATTTTTCTTCCTGGTTATTAAGAGAAAGGTCTCTCTGTTCAAACCTCTCTCTGACCTGCAATGGGAAGGGCAGGTTTTGATTTTCACTTCCTTTTCCTTTAACCATATATTATACTAAATAACTTTAGGATTTACGATCAGAAAATCTTTATAATTTCCACTGGATTTCTGATTGGTAATCATTTCAGTATCTGCCTATTCAACAAAATGACCAAGCTTTCAAGCATATGAATGAAAAAAAAAGGTAAAGCACAGAAAACAAACAAAAACATCATGTGTTCATAGCCCTCCACCTGTCTTTCCTTAGAAATTATTCCTATGTTTATTATGTATATAGGGTCAGTAGTAATTTTCTTGATTCTGAAGAGCCCAATATTTACCTATTGGCTCCCTTTTTGCTGCCTATATGTCCAGATCTTACTTATTTAAAAAAACCCAAATCCTGTATTCTATCCTGCCATCCCCTTAAGACAACTTCCTTCCATTGTACTAATTCCTAGAAAAAATATTCTACTCTCACTGACTCCATTTTGCAAACTGATCTTCAGCAGAATTTCTTGACTGAAATAGCTATTTCTAAGGTTTATTAATGATCTCTTAATTACTAAATTTGATAAACTTTTTTCTGTGATCATCATCATCCTGTTATTACCGAGTCAGCATTTCAACCAGAGCAAAGTGTGAAGTGTCCTGGTCTAGGAGAGGTTGCTCATTAGATCCTTCCCACCCTCACCAACTCTCACATAGCCATGATAAATCTCTATATAAAGGAGTTTGGGTAATGTACCCCTGACATTTGGGTTTGGGCAGAAAGGTCTAAGCTTTCTGCACTTTTTGACCTTATTGATTATCCCTTCTTACCAAATATTGTCTATTCTCTTGGAGGTCTTTGATCACTTCTGGTTCTCTTCCAATGGGTCTGATTGTTCTTTCTGATTTTCTTTACTGAATTCCTATCTCTTTATCACAAGCTTTATCTTAAGCATTATCTCCTCAAGGCTCTCTTCTTAGCCCTTTTCTCTTTGCTCTTTCCTACTTTCACAAATAATGATCTCATCTTCTCTCATATGTTTAATCATCATCTCTATGCAGAAGACTCCAAGATAAATATCTGGCCCAATCTTTCTTCTGAGTATCAGTTGTTTCCATTGTCAGCTGCCTGATGTATACTTCTACCTGGAATTCTCGTTGACACCTCAAATGCAATACATCAAAAACTGAACTCATCCTCATCCCACTTCCTGCCATCAACCCAATTTTGTAACATCAGAATCACACGTCACTCTCCTGTCCTTCAGTTCCATAGCCAATCAAGTGGACAAGTCATGCTGATTCTACTTCCATACCATCCATCAAATCATGGGATCTTAAAGATCATTTACCCCAACCTTCTCTTTTGTAGATGTGAGACATGATTCATTTGGACCCCTGCTCTATTCCAATGAGTTTTAATCAATTTGACAGAATCATATCAAAGCCCCAGAGCTGTGAACTGCAGATTCTAACTTCACTTATTTAACTATAGGAAGTTAATTAAAGGCCCTACCCCCTTGTTTTTTCCTTGCTATGGCCAAGCCCATTGTGACAAAAATCACAATTACATGGAAAGTACCTCGCAATATTTTTGTACCTTCAGACCGATCCCTTGTCCAATAGGAGCAGATGACCAGATCTTATGACCACTTAGGTCACTGAAAGTGATGGTTTGTACCACTTCTTCCTGTCCAAATTAAGAAGCCTGTCCATCTTATGTGGAGATATTCTTTATTTCACCCAACTTATAGTGGGTGACATATTATTTTGCTTATTCAATGGAATTATTCTGTATTTGGTATTGCTGTTCTGGAATGACTGAACACATCTAGCCCTATAAAAATAGAGCTCTAGAAAAAGGAGGAATCTCAGATCTTGAGGAAGATCATTAGAGTAGACCATGGACCCTTTAATAAAGTGCTCAGAATTCTGTACTTTTTTATTATTTATTATAGGTGGGATAATTTTTAATCCTACAGATGAAAGAATAAAGACCCAATGAGGTTTAATGACTTGACCAAAGTAATATAGATACTATCTCCTTCTCTCTACTTATACTGCCTCTGTGTTAGTTCAAGTTCTCCATCATTTTTTACCTGGACCATTGAAATAGCTTTCTAATAAATCTCTCTGCTTCCATTTTCTTCTCTCCTAATTATTTTGCCATCTCTCCTCTCCCCTCTGCCTTTACTCTAGAGTATCCTATGCCTAGAATCACTCACCATCATCTGGATCAGGCTATTTCTCCATCCCTACTTCATATTCTCACAAACTTTAACTTCTCACCAAACTAAGTTAACAACTGAACCCAGCTTTCTATCCCCTTCACCCAAGCTCTCTTCCATGATTGGTAGATACTCCCCTTTATACCTCTGGGTCACAGAATTCTTATATTCCTTTAAGGTTTAGCTCTGGGGCCATCTTCTATAGGAAGACTCCCATCCTCCCATCTCCTCTTCCTCTTCCCCATTCATTATTCCTTTCATTCTCTTCAAGTCACTTTGTATTTATTTATATCATATGTACATGTTGTATTCTAACAATAAATTATAAATTCCTTGAAATTAGAAATAACTTTGGTTTTGTCTAAATTATTGACTAAATGGACTTTACTCAAAAATTTGATGAGTTAAAGCTGAAAGCAATAGAATCTTTTATTTTCTATGTTTAAGGGAAATCCATATATATATATATATATATATATATATGTATATATATATGTATATTTGTCTTAATTGATGGCACAAAATAGGAGATAGGGACAACGCATTCCACTGATGCCCTCATACTAAGATTGGGACAGATACCTTTAAAACAAAACTGGAAAGTATCAATGGAAAACTACAACCAGGAACAACATCTAGGAATCTGAGTCAAAATGGTCTGCAGCCCATGGCCCCAATATTTGGGACATTGTTACTCAAGGCTCTTGCTGGGACTCCTGGTGTGGTGCTTTAAGATAGAAAATTCTGGGGCCAGAAACTCATTTAATTTAAAGATTGTGGGAACTCTTTGATCAGAGGAGCTCAGGAACCTTAGAGTGAGTTAATGGGTGCTCAGGTGGGTCTGATAGGCTTGACATCCCTGAAGTGACAGGCAGGGAGACACTAATCAGCTAGGAAAATAGGAAGTCCTAGCCTTCAGATATGGAAGGTCCTAGATAAAGGGCAGAGTAACCAGAAAGAGGTAGCAGGAAGGAAGAATTAGCTTAACTAGGGAATATGCAATCTGTTGGGCAGAAAAAGACTAAGAAAGAAAAACAAGGGTCTTTCTAGAATTTAACAGTATGCTGAGCATCTTGTACATACTAGGTACTTAATAAATATTTGTTAAATTGAATTGAATTAAATATTTGGACCAGACTAGTCATAGAATGAGAAATGAATGGATAGTACATGGTCTGAATGAAGGAACAGAGGAGGGATTTGGAGAGAAAAAGCCAGAAATACCATGATCTGGGTCAATCTTGAGAGAAGCATTTTTAACCTTTACAACCACTAAAATGAGTTTGTTTATGCTATTATTGAATCAGTGCTCTAATCAGAGAGGCATATAATGTTTTCTGGTCTAAGAAAGGTTGCTCAGCATGAACTCCCCCCTCTTCCCTACTCCCATCCTCCCTCACTCCCACCCACTCCCCAAACTATGGTGCATCTCCATTTGAAGTAGTTGTATCAATGTGCCATTGACTTTGGAGTTTGAGCAGAGAGTACTAGATCAGAGTGACAAGTCTGTTATTCAAAGTGTGGAAGTCACTATAGGGTGCTTTGCTATAATTAATTTAAAGGATTGTGTTGAAATACTCTGCACACAGTAGACATTTCATAAATATTTGTTGACTGGTCATATTACCCTATGTTTCTAGAATATTAAATTTAGAAAGGAATTTAGAGGTTATTTAATTTCTCTTAATCTCAATGTCCTCATCTCTAAAAGTGGATCATTTTATCTATTATATTTACTTCAAAGTATATATCAAATGTAATCATATGCAAAGCACTTGAAAAACTTCAAAATACTTTAGAAATGCCAGCTATTCATATTATTATTATTATTTATGAAATTTCTCTACCCCAACTGATAGATAAAGATAATAATAATACTTCTCTCAAAGGATTATGATAAATACTCTTTGTATTTATCATAAATGTGTTCATTTTACCATTATTTTTGCAACTCTCATTTCCAAGAGCTAATCCAGATCAATCACTCAGAATCCAAAGCATTTATGGATAGTAATGTAACCCATACTAAGGTACCAAGTATAGTCAAGGAAGAACTGGGTTGATACTCAGGAAATCTGGGTTTGTGTTACATCTCTATCACTAACTAAATGCACTTAGAGGCAATTTGGTAGGTTAGTGGATAGTGCTAGGTTTGTGGTCAGGAAGACCTAAGTTTAAATGCAAATCTTCTTCTCTTTCTCTCCCCAGTCCAGTCCAAGAAAAGTATAGATTAGAATGGGCAAAGGTATAGATATAAGAGTGATGAGAGAGGACCAACAGGAAGAAGTTTAAAGGACAGGTTAAGAAAGGAATTAATCATATACTGGATTACTTGCCATCTGGAGGGAGGAAGGGAGGGGAAATTAGAGCACAAGGTTTTTCAAGGGTCAGTGTTGAAAAACTTATCCTTGCATAAGTTTTGAAAATTAAAAACTTCAATTAAAAAAAAAGAAAGGAGTTAGAAGGGATGAGGTATAGAAAAAGGGAAGAAGAGAACAATCATGAATACTCCCAATCTAAACCTTTCCTAAATTTGGAAAAAATTATATTCTGAAAAAATTATCCCCAAAGCTAATGAATAGCAAATTGCTCTGTTACAAACATCATCATATCATAATCTTATTCATACTTGAACCTCTTGGATCAATTTTGCTCTGTTTAAAAGAAAAGACTTTGGTTCTTGATTTCAAAAAGTAACAATTTTCAAAGAAAGGGAGAAATATCTGAGATACAAAGTCAACAAAATCAAATGCCACTATAAGATAACAACTTCCTAACCAAAGAGGAAAAAAACCCTCTAAAATTAGACTTGTTCTTATTAACCACAAGCCCACTGCCAGTCTAGCCCCAAAGACCTGGGAGTTTTGACCTGTGGGGAGAATGGACAACTTTCCCCACTGTGGCTAACCTCATAAAAAGTAAACACCTGGATATCTGTTTTTAAAACTCCATCCAAAAGCCACTGTGGTATACTCACAAAGATGAATTGGTCTCTTAATTTCTATCCACAGAAAAGCTTTTTGCGTAGGCAGCATTTGTCCAAGGCTAAGAGTCAGCCTTAATTTTAACCACACCACTTTTGTTAGACCCTAAAAACCACAGGGTGAGGGAGTGGGCTAATAAGACAGAACAGTGGATGCCTATGGCTTAGTTGGCATTTAATACAATGATAAATAATAATAGGCAACAGGAGTGACTCATTTCCTAATTTGTAGCAAGGGAGGAGGGAGTTTAATGTAATTGCCAACTAATTTCAAGGACCAAACAGAAGAGAAACCAATTAGTTAGGGTGGTACAGTATATGAGAAGGCAACATGAAATAGAATGAACATTGAGCTTGGAGACAGAAGTCATCATCCATACCTGGGGCAGTTGATGGTTTAATGGATAGAGCGCTAAGTCTAGAGTCAGAAAGATATCAATTCCAGCCTCAGACATTTACTAGCCGTGTGATACTGGGTATCACTTTACTTCTGTCTGCCTCAGTTTCTTCAATTATAAAATCAGGATAAAAATAGCACCTACTTCCTAAGGTCATTGTGAGGATCAAAAGAAATATTATTTGGAAAGTGCTTACTATGATGTCTGACACATAGTAGCATTTAATAAATGTTTTTCCCTCTCCTCCATCCCACCAAGATAAATTGCTTAATATCTGTGAGCTTCAGTTTTGTCAGCTGTAAAATGGGGATATTATTTCAATTACCTACTTCATAAAGTTGTTATAGAAATCAAATGAGATAATAAATTAAAAGTTCTCAGTCACTATAAATCCCATATAAAGTTGTTTTTCATATCACGCATCCTACTCTGCTATTATGCAAAGCAAAATGGGAAAAATTCTCAAGGTGTTATTAATTCATTTATTCTACAAATACAAGTCAAAGACTTGTTCAGTCATTCTAGTTGTTTCTAACTTTTCATGACTCCATTTGGGGTTTTCTTGGCAAAGTATTAGAGTGGTCTGCTATTTCTTCCTCCAGCTCATTTTAAGGAAGAAGAAACTGAGGGAAACTGGGGTAAGTGACTCACAAAAATGAGTCTTCTTGACTCCAGGCCTGGCACCCTATCCACTGTACTGCCTAACTGCCCAAATCAAGGGCCTGTAAGTGCAAAAATTACATGATAGATTTCATGAGAGACAATAATACAAAAACATTCTGCATTTATTTTGTATGAATTTTGTTATTTATCCATTGGGTGGTATTCTTGCCTTCCAGTGGAATGAAAGTCAGAAGATGCTTGAAGCAGCTTTCACCCAGAACAATTCTTTGTATTTGGTAGAACCTTAATGAATATTTTTTGAATTAATGATAGTTTATACCAGCCTCCTTTAAGGTTCCTCATAACCAAAGGGTTAGATCAGAAATGTCATGCTTCTACTCCAGTGCCTTTTTCTTTACTTCATGGGATAAGATCAAGTATACAGTGGAGAAATTATCGTCATCATTATCATCCTCACCACCACCACCACCATCATCAGATAGCATTTATATAGTGCTTTACAATTTACAGAGTGCTTTACATAGGTTATCTCACTTAATCTATACAACAACCTTAAGAAATAGGTATTAATATTCCTATTTTACTGGAGAGGAAAATGAGGAAAACAGAAGTTAAATTATTTGCTCAAAGTCACATAGCCAGTAAGTATCTAAGGTAAGATTTGAACTTAGAACTTTAGGGAAGTATGCCAGAGCCCTACTCTACTGACCCTTGGACCTACTACTATTCAATTTTTTCTGGGACCATCTGTCCTGCCAAAATCCTTGAGGTCTGGCCATATGCCCTGTTACTTTCATTGATTGGCCTTTCCCTCTGTCATGAATTGACCATAATCACAGGGCCTTCTTAGGTACTATTCTCTCAACTGGAATGTGAATTTCTTGAGAACAGATTTTATGTTTGTATCCTCAGTGGTTATAATAATAAACATTTAATAAATGCTTTTTTATTCCATTCCATTCCTGAGAGAAGGGATCTTTGCATTTTCAATATCTGCCACAGTACCTGGTATATAGTAAATATTTAATAAATACTACTTAATAGGTTTTGTTGTTGTTTCCATCACATCCAACTCTGTTTACTGTGAGATAATATATGAGAAAGTGTTCTGTAAACTTTGCTAGGATCACAGCCCTAGAGCAAGCAATGACCTTAGAGGCCAACTTGTCCAAAACTCATTTTCTTGATAAGGAAAGTGAGTTTCAGTGACATTAAGCCACTTGTGTAATGTCACAGAGTCCATTTGTGGTGCAGTTAGGATAATCTTAGTCAGCATCACCTACAAACACTCCTAAATATTAAATGAGAAGATGGGATTATCCCCCATGAGACTCTTGATTATGTCCAGTCCAACAACACACAGAAATTAATTATAACACAACTCTGAGGAAATAAACATATTGTAGCAGTAGGTGTCCATTGAATACTGACATATCATAAACTAAAGTGGAGCAATAGCAAATATGAAGGACATAAGAAAGATGCCCTATTTTATACAGTGTGACACAGATTGGGCACTTCTAGGAAAAAGAAATGACATGCAGCAGTGATCCGTCACAATAACACGAATCAGGATAATTGATAGAATTCTATTCTCCAAAATATTCTAGACAGAGTACAGGTCTAATATAATATAATCAGCCTTTAAAGTTTCTATCCATTAATATTATTGTGTACATCTGGGTTTACTGCATGTATATAGTACAACCTCAGTTATCTGGATTTTGGAATTGAGTTAAAATAGCCTCTGGAAGATTGAATCTCTAGATCCATTTTAATATTAAATTTTATCCAACTTAAAAGTTAAATTTCTTTTTCTCTTCTCCTCCTGTCTTCTTCTATTGAGAAAGAAAAAAAACCTTCTGTTTTAACACCTATAGTGAAGCAAATTCCCATACTTCCATGACCAAGAAAAATCTGTTTTCATCTGGATTCTGAGCTAGATTCATTTTTCAAAGTAAGCTAATTTTTATAAGAAAAATCTTTCTAGTACTTTCTTTTCTAATTGTCTTAGAACTGGATAAATCTCAAAAGGTCCTTGTGTATCAGTTTACAAATAATAAGGAAGGTGATTCCAGTGTATTGACTTTTCTTACTTAAGTATCTTGGGGAAGAGTCCAAAAGACCTGCATTCTCGTATATCTATATTGTACTTTGTCCTCACCAATTTGTGTGCAGGAATGAAACTAGAAATGTGACACTCCTTTACATGTGAGCCCTTCCAAAGGTCCCTCCTGTTTAAAACATTCTATGGTTCAATATCCATTCAAAACCAGTTTATGAACTCCAATTATCATATTTTTTCTATAAGGCTAGAGTACACAATTAGTTCAAAGCAAAATATATTTATTAAAAATGTATAGCAGATTGACTGCCATGTATGCACACTTGGGATATAGTTTCCAACATCTCAAAAATAGGAGGTAGGAACACAGAATATGAACCAGAGAACACATATATAATCAGGGAGCATTCAGGAAGGGGAACATGGTAGGAACATATGGGGACAGGAAATCTGAATAGAGGTATTCAGGACATGGGTGGCCAGGTGAACTGACATGAAACATTGCCAGTGACCTTGTTTGATGTCATGCTGTTTTCTGCTGGAACATCACCTTTACATTGTCAAGAATCACTTCTTTATTCTCCACTGAGCATCCCATCACCTCAAGACTCACCTGGTCTTTACATTCACTGAAATGTTCTTTGATACGTCTGCTAATTTGTTTGTTGTTTCCTCAATAAATCAGTCTCTTCCAGGTCACCTGCTATAATCTGCTAAGATGCAATAACTAATAATCCTTTTCCTAGCAAAGGAAGCTTAGTGCTCTTCCAGGAAGAAGCTAAAAGCCAACATAGTCAAGGTGGGAGGAATGATCAAGAAAGACATTCAGAAGACAGAAAGATAAACAATTACAACAGGGGGAAAAAGCAAGTTGTCAGAGAGGACTGGTGTAGATACACAGATAACTTATCTTAAATGGACAGAGGGTGGAAGCAAAAGCAATACCAAAGAATAGTGCAGCCCAGTGAGGAGACTGTGGGGACTGCTGAAAGTCAGAATGAACGGAAGCAGATGAAGAAGACTGCTTGGGAGAATGAGGTGATGATAAGGGACAATTAATGGAAATCAGATTGAAGGCATTCTCATTTTTCTTCTGTTTTCCCTGTCAAGGAGCAGAGCTTTGGACTAGAAAAAAATAGAATAAAAATGACTAATAAGAAGTTGACACTGAGATAAACAGAGACATAGTAAAAGCTGCCCTTCACAAATGCAAGTAAACAAGTTAAAATGAATTGCTTTGTAGACTAATGAAGTAGCTTGCCTATGTGAATGTGGAGTCAATGTCAATGTTTTTTAAAGATGATAGAGAATGAGAGGTATTAAAGGATTAGAGAAGGGCAGATGGCCAATTTCTTTCTTATAGGAAGGCAATACAAGTGGCAAATTCTGGGCCAGTAAGCCTGATATTGATTCCTACTATCATCCCTCTCTTGGCTCAAAAAGACTGATTCTTCTGGACGAATCTGAACCCTAAAAGATGGGAGGGAGAAAAATTAAGATTTTCTTCTTTTCTCTGGTTCCTGCACTCAACCTGGAGTTCTAAAGGTAAAAGATGAAATATAGCTTACAGCAAGGGCCTTCCCTAAAAGGGATCAATAAAATCCATTCAGAAAAGGTACTCAATATACAAAATAGGTATTAGATATAAAAGTTATTTAATTCTTCTACTACAAAAGAAATACAAAAGACTCATAAGCACACACTGACAAATACTTACAGTATGAAATAGTAATCCATCATGCCTATTATCCTCTCCTGGGAAGTAAAAATATCTGTGTAAGACTACTCAATATTTCCCATTCCTTGGACATATTGTCAGAGCAACTCACAACATCCAAATCTGCTGGCCAGATAGAGAATGGCTTAAAGTTTTTTTTACTTCTTTCCACTGCAACATCCTCCTAGGGCTAGTCATATTCTTCTCTGAGGAATTGTTGTAGAAAGCACCATCTGCTCATCAATCAATAACTGACCTCTTGCACTCACAAGGTAGCCACTGAGACTGGAAACACTGAGTTTCCTCTAGAAAACAGAGCAGAATGAGTAGCCAGGGAATTGAGTTGTCTCAAATTTTCTTAGGGCAAAACACATGTTCTTGCTGCCATATTCGTTCATTTACCACTGCTAAAGGAGAGGGGAAAAAATCTTTTCCACCCCAATGGGGAGTGAACTTTCCATCTAAAATAAATTTCCTAACATTGAAGAGAAAGAAATCAAATGGACCTTTGGGGCTATTATATTGCCTCCTAGATTTAGAAGGAACCAGTTTGGATGACAGGGTTACTCTAGGAAGGCTTGGTCACAAAAATCAAGCACATATTCACCAAGAACAGGTCAGACCTTGTAATGATTAAGAAATTCAGTGATAACCTATAGTGAATAATTCTTGAGGGCAATAGGAAAGAAGGCTCCTCCAGCAAAGTCAGGGGCAGCATAAATAAACAAGGTCAGTCTCTCAGCAAGACCAGCAACAGTCCAAAGATGTGTGGGTGGAAAAAAATCTCTTTCAAGAGGCAGCCAGAGCAGAAAGGCCCCTGTGAAGACCCTAGGATGTTTAACTGAAAAGTGGAGATTTTGGAAGCCTGGGAGTGGTGGCAACCAGAGTGATACAACAATGCTCAGAATGGGACTTCCCAGGCTTTTGGGTCTTCTGAGATCCTAGGAACTCTGGCCTGAGATCCAGAGAGGGCCCAGAAGATCAAAAGCTCTGAACCTCAAAAGTCCAAGAGATTATAACCCCAACAACTAAAACTCAGGGAAGAAATCCAAAGCAAGCACCCCACCAAAAAGTACAGCAGGGGACAAAACCTGGCCCCAACACCAAATCCTATTTCAATAACTAAAGATGAATAAACCAAAGGAAACACACACACACACACACACACACACACACACAATTATAGATCTAATAATCTACAAGAAGATAACTTTTGCTGTAGGAAGTGGCTCAAAGAGAAAAAAGTGAATTTTCCACAAGAAAATGAAGTTAATCATTTAAAAAAACAAATAGATAAAGGTTCTGGAGGATCTTCTCCCCTTTCTTCCCTTCTTCCTTCTCTCCACTCTCTCCTTCCAACCCTGACTTTATCTTTTTTTCCTTTTCCTCTCTTTCCCTTCACTTTCTTTGTCTTGTCTGTCACTTTCTTCCTCTCTCTCCAATAGCTTATCATTTTAGTTTAGGAAGGCATCACGAGTCAATTTCAATTAAACATTTATTAAGCAGCTACTATGTGCCAGGCACTGTGTTAAACATCTAGGATACAAAAAGAAGCAAAAAACTATTCCTGCCCTCAAGGAGCTTACAATCTAATGCGGGTAACAACATGCAAACAAATATATACAAAGCGGGCCATTGTATAGGATAATATAGGATATGTATATGTATAGATATGTATAGGATAATATATATAGGAAATAATTTAAAGAGGGAAAACAATGGAATTAAGAAGGGTTAAAGAAGGCTTCCAGTAAAGGTGGGATTTTAGTTGGGACTTAAAGAAAGTCAGGGAGGTCAGTAGGAGGAGGGGGAACCCTCCAGGCATGGAGAATAATCAGAGGAAAAGCTCAGATCATTTAGCACAGTGTCTAGTGCATAATAGAGGCATAATCCCCTAGGATTAAGCCCTCAAAGGTTTGGTCCCTCCCCTCCCAAGATTGGAGATAACATTCCTTTTATCACATACTATAAGTAAAATAGTCACTGAGACTGCAAAAATGATCAATATAATCAATACTTATTTAGGATATGTGATTCTTGCCAGCTAAACCCACCTGAACCTTTGATTAATGAAATTTCTTTAAGATGAAATCTCTTGGGACTGTAACTGATATTGTTTCGAGTTTTGAATTTAGGGATGATTGTCTGATCATCAAGTCAGCAATCCACCATCCAAGAGAAACAAGCCTCAAATTACTCAGAGAAATGTGATTCTAAACTGTTACAGGTGGAGGTTTGTATCTGGACAAGAGTTGGGAGGACAACCTTGACCTTTGCTTAAGGTGGGAATCTTCTGATTCAGTTTCTCCATTGTGTTCTTTTGAATAGAAACCCACCTGACTATTCCTGAGCCTGGCTATGAGGTGGAATTATTATGGCATGATTTGTTGTATATGATCTCAAGATGAGGCCTGAAGAACTAGTTTTGATGTTATTATAATCATGCCCTTGCTTTTCTCTCTTATGACAAGTTTCTATAATTGGATCAAGTGGTCAATAGAAGCCATGACCACAATTCAAGTATGCCAGATTTTGCCGTTTTCAATCTGAAAACATGTGGATATTATGTCCTAAATAAGTAGGTAAGTGAATATTTGGCTTCGTCACCTATTTATTGCTAGATGTATAAGTCTGTATGAAATAAGGTCCTTCAAGTTTTCAAAATAATGCAAGAATAATTTATAAAACTGTGGGACATTCTACTGTGAGGTATTCTATTGATTACTGAAATTAAATCTGAAATATCTTCAGTATGGTCTAAAGAAGAGAATTTTAGTGCAAGCAATTTTTTTTTTTTTTTGCTTTTTGCTGAGGCAATTGAGGTTAAGTGACTTGCCCAGGGTCACATAGCTAGGGAATGTTAAGTGTCTGAGACCAGATTTGAACTCAGGTCTTCCTGACTTCAGGGCTGGTGCTCTATCCACTGCGCCACCTAGCTGCCCCGCAAGCAATTTTTTTTAAGAGGGACCTAACTTAATGGGATATTTGGTGTTATATCAATGAGAAAGTCTGTGTTATTCAAGTTTGCTACTAATGTGGGAATAATATTTGTTGTACAGTGTGTTCTATGGCACAAATATGATTTCTTATAAATAACTTATTTGGTATGGAAAATTGCTGGTCAGTCTATATTGTCCTCTCCTGGTCTTTCTATCTCAAGCTATCCTAACCCTTGCTTGTTAGTTTTTCTTTTAGGCAATTACATCTGTATCAACCAGCTTGAGAGATCTTTATTCAGAACCCATTGGATCTGCTTTGGACTCTCTCTCTCTCTCTCTCTCTCTCTCTCTCTCTCTCTCTCTCTCTCCTTGGCATAGCCTTGTGTTTCAGATTTTCTCCTCCTTTCCCTCACTCTCTCCCCTAGACGAACCCACTCTCAAGCTCAAGTCTATGTTCCCTTCAAGTTTGAAGCAGCTACAATTCCTGTGGAAAACTGAGATCTCCAGCCCTTATCCCCCAAATTTCATCTCCCCAAAAAGGGACAGAAGTGGGAGGGCATGATAGGTCGGAGCTGAGAATCTACTCAGAACTATGTATATACCTAAGGCATGTTGAATATATTATTGTTTTTATTATCCTCCAGTTTGGGCCCAGTTTATTATACTTATTTGTTCATCTTTTTCTTTCTAGGCTGCAAGTTTTTAGTTTAAAAGGAAATGTTAAATGAGAATGGTTACTTTTGAGAAAGATCAAAAAATAGATGTGGAGTGCGAACTAATCTTACAGAAATCTGAAGAAGGCATTGGGAAAAATGTGTGGAAACTTAATCCTTACTAGAAATAAAAGGGAGAAATTGTAAGAGACAAGCTAGGGTTAAGTTTTACAGAACAGTGAAAATTCAATTCCTCAGAAACCTTGAGCAGACAATGAGAAATACTGAAAAGCTAAGTTTCCACAGAATGTTGTGAGCCTCAAGGTAATGTAAGATAATAAATATCTCTGACCAATGAGCTTTCAGGAAAAGAGACTCACTTGTCTTCAAACTTTTGATAAAGTCATCTAGGCTAGAAACTGGTTTAAACTGACCAGGTTCAAGGACCAAAAAAAGGCTTTTCATTATTGAGCTTGCTTAATAAGCCTCGTGATATAAGTTGTGACACACCCCGAATAGAATTAGAATCTCATTAATAGAACATGGGATGTTATGATGAGGGGAGGGAACACATTTAGGAGTAACATGTAAGAAATGATGTAACTCTAAAGAGAACTGACCAATCCATTCTTTGGGGGGAGGGAAATGCAATGAACTAACCCCATAAAACCTGTCTCCTTCGGTACTTAGTGCTCCCTCTTCCTATCACAGGGGTGGAGCCCACTTCTGGCCAGAAACATCCAAATCCTCTGGACTTTCTCAATAAAATTTCTTAAAAACTTGATTTTCTGAGTCAGCTTGTTTCTAACACTTACACATGTATATTCTTGTACACAGGTGCACAAAAATGGCCCTCAGTGAGCTTCAGTGAGTCCCTGCCATTACTGCCCAAAGTTTTTTCTAATCAGGTTTCTCTAAGAAGGTGAAAGAGCCTTCTTTAAACAACAATTAACATTTATTAGACTTGAAACTAATTTCTAATTTGCTTTTTTATGTGATTAGGTTCAACCACTATAAATTTAATTTTTATTTTCATCTCTAAGAAAACTACTTGAAAATTCACTTTCCAGAATTTGTCCTGAAATCTATTGAATAACTTCAAATTAAAGTACTTTATTGTATTTTCAGAAGTATAATGCCAAGATGGTGCAATGAAGAAGGAACTCTCTGAAGCCTTTCCAAATTCTTCTCCAAACAACTAGAAAACTACCTCAGAATTGGTCAAGGAGCAGCAAAAGCAGCTTACCAGCCTAGCAGAAAAGGACTGTCTCACTGGGAATGCAAGAAGATCCAGGGTCAAGAGCAGCAGCAGCAGGGGCAGCAGCAGCAGCAGCCAGCCTCATGAAGGGCAATTGGAGCAAGGCTCTAACCTTGGGACAATGTAACTTTAAAGCCCTGCCCTTTTGCAAACCAGCAGCCCCTTAGGCAGGTGAGCAGTCTACACAGTGCAGCAAGGCCCCCAGCACAAGCCACAGCTAGACCTTGACCCCTTGCAGGCCAGTAATGAAGTCCCACCCCAGGGCTAGCTAAGCAGGACCCCAACCCACAGGTCTATCAGCAGACACTGGCAGATTAGCAACAAAATTACTCTTCTAGGGCTGGCGAGCAGAGAACTCCTGTTTCCATAGCGACCCAGCAGCAGGGCCCCACCCCTGGAGTGGGCTAGCAGCTAAACCACTAGGAGGCCAATTGGGAGGCCCTGCTCCACCTCCAATACAAGCCAGAAGGGAAACCTACCCACCAGAGAAAGCAAGCACCTAAGCCCGGAAGCCCAGGGAAAGCCAGAAGTGAGACCCAGAGCTCCAGCACAAAAAGCTTGGGACAGTGCACCCAACTATCACATAAAAACACCAAGTTACAAAAATGGCAGAAAAAAATGAGCATAAAGCAGAGAGAAACAAAGAGAGAAAGAGAGAGATACAGTGAAGGAGAGGGAGAAGCAGAGAAATATACAGGTGGTGAAGGTAAGGAGCTGGAGGAGAATCTGTGATGCTCATTTGAAACAAAGAAAGCTAGAGTAGCAATGGTCATCTCAGACAAATGAAAAACAAAAATAGATCTAATTAAAAGAGTGAAAGAAAGGAAACTATCTTGCTGAAAGGTACATAGACAATGAAATCATTTCAGTAGTAAACATATATGCACCAAGGTACAGCACCTAAATTTTTAAAGGAGTTTTGAATGAGTTACAGGAAGAAATGGATAATAAAATTATAATGTGAGGGATCTCAACTTTCCACTTTCAAAAGTAGGTAAATCTAACCAAAAAATAAACAAGAAAAAAGTTGAGGTGAAAATAAAATTCTGTAAAAGTTAGATATGATAGATCTTTGGAGAAAATTTAATGTGAATAGAAAGGAATATATCTTTTTTTTTCTCAGCAATACATAGTACCTACCCAAATTGACCATGTATTAATCATAAAAACCTCACCAAAAATTGCAGAAAAACAGAAATAATAATCACATTTTTTCAGATCATAACACAAAACAAATTACATTCAAAAGTTAATAATGGAAAGAGAAATTAAGACAATTGGAAATTAAATATTCTAATTTTAAAAAACAAAGTGGGTGAAAGGACAAATCATAAAAACAATTGATAATTTCATTAAAATAACAAAGAAACAACAAATATACCAAAATTTATGGGATGCAACCAAAGTGGTACTAAGGAAACATTTTATTTCTAATTGTTTACACCAATAAAAAAAAGTAGAACAATGAATTGAGCTATCAATGAATTGAAACTAAAAACATAAAACCTAGAACAAGTACAAATTAAAAATCCCCAATTAAACACTAAATTGAAGATCTTAAAAATCAAAGGAGACATTAGTGAAATTGAAAATAAGAAAATCATTGAACTAATAAATAAAATTTGGTTTTATGAAAAAAAATAAAATAGATAAACCATTAGTTTGATTTTTAAAAGGAAAGAAGAAAACCAAAAATAATATCAAAAATGAAACGGTGAATTCACTAGCAATGAAAAAAAATTGAGGCAATTGTTAGGAGCTATTTTACTCAATTATTTGCCAATAAATTTGACAATCTAAATGAAATGGGTGAATATTTGCAGAAATATAAATTACTCAGATTAACAAAAGAAATAAAATAAGCCCATTAAAAAAAATTGAACAAGCTATTAATGAACTTCCTAAGGAAAAAAAATTCCTAGGACAGATGGAGTCACAAGTAAATTCTACTAAACATTTAAAAAACAATTAATCCCAATATTATATAAACTGTTTGGAAAATAGGCAAAGAAGAAGTGCTACTAAATTCTTTTTACAACACAAATATGGTACTGATGCCCAAAACAGGAAAAGCCAAAACAGAGAAAAAAACTATAGACCAATTTCTCAATAATTATTAAAGCAAAAATTAAAATAAAATATCTGATAAAGCTAGAAAACAAATAACAAAAATCATCTGGAAGAACAAAAGGTCAAAAATGTCAAGGAAATTAAAGGAAAAAATACAAAGGAAGGTAATCTAGTAATATCAGATCTCAAACTATATTATAAAGTAGTAACCATCAGAACAATCTGATACTAGCTAAGAAATAGAGGTGGATCAGTGGAAGAGAGTAGGTACAGAAGACAGGGTAATAAAGGACAAAAATAACCTAGTGCTTGATAAATCAAGACTCCAATTTTGGGAATAAGAACTCACTATTTGACATAAACACCTAGAAAAACTGGAAACAATAGGACACAAATTAGGTATAGATGAAACATCTCACACTCTGTATCAAGATAAGGTCTAAATGGATGCATGAACATCATAAGAACAAGAAATAGTCTACCTCTCACACCCTTGGGAAGGGGAAAAATTCTTGTTCAATATGAGATGACAAACATTACAAAATGCAAAATAGATAATCTTTATTATTATTAAATTAAAAGGCTTTTGTACAAACAAAACAAATGCAACCAAGATTAAGAGAAAAGCAGAAAGCTGGGAAACAATCTTTTCAACAAGTGTCTCTGATAAAGGTCTCATTTCTCAAATATATAGAGAATGAGTCAAATTTATAAAAATACAAGACATTTCCCAATAGATAAATGGTCAAAGGATATAAACAGGCAGTTTTCAGGTGAAGAAGTTAAATCTATTGATAGGTATATTAAGAAGTGTTCTAAATCACTTCTGATTAGAAAATTAGAAATTAAAACATCTGAGATGCCATCTCACACCTGTCAGATTGACCAATATGACAAAAAAGGAAAGTAATAAATATTGGAGAGGCCGTGGGAAAATTGGGATAGTAATGCATTGTTGGTGGAGTTGTGAATTTAGCTAACCACCACTCCGGAAAGCAGTTTGAAACTATAGCCAAAAGACAACCAAACTGTGCAGGCCCTTTGACCCCGAATACTACTGCTAGGTCTGCATCCCAAAGAGATCATTAAAAAGGGAATAGGAGCTACATGTGCAAAAATATTTATAGCAGCCCTTTTCATGCTGACAAAATACTGGAAATTGAGGAGATATCCATCAATTGGGGAATGGCTGAATAAGCTATAACAAATGAGCATAAATGAAATACTATTATATAATAAGAAATGAATAGGCAATTTTCAGAAAAACCTGAAAAGAAGTGTACCAACTGATGTAAAGTGAGATGAGTAGAACTAAGAAAACATTGTATATAGTATCAACAACATTGTGTGATAATCAACTATGACTCAATTCTTCTCAGCAACACAATGAAACAAGACAAGTACAAAAGACTGATGAAGAAAAATGCTATTTGTAACCGGGTAAAGAATTGATGGACTCAATGCTGATCAAAGCATTTTTTCCACTTATTTTATTTTTTCTTTATTTTTTTATTTTGATTTGTTTCTTCTTTCATAACTGTAACTAATATGGAAATATCTTTTATATGATAACACATATATGAGCTAGATCAAACTGCCTACTATCTTTGGAAAAGAGGAGGGAATAGAGGAATGGAAGGAAAAATCTTTGGAATTCAAAATCTTGTAAAGATGAATGCTAAAAATTTTCTTGTCATGTATCTAGGGAAAAATAAAATGAAATAACCATAGACAATATAAAATACTTGGGAATCTACCTGCCAAAACAAACCCAGGAACTAGATGAGCAGAACTATGAAATACTTTTCACACAAATAAAGTCAAATCTAAACAATTGGAAAAACATTAATTGCTCATGAGTAGGCTGAACCAATATAAATAAAATTAATTATTTTAATTAATCTATTTATTTAGTGCCACATTGATCAAACTATGAAAATTATTTTATAGAGCTAGAAAAATTAATAACAAAATTCATCTGGAAGAAAAAAAGCTTAAGGATATCAAGAAAATCATTGAAAAAATGCACAGGAAGGTGGTTTATCCATATCAGACCTCAAATTGTGGTAATAATCATAATAATTTGGTACTAGGTAACAAATAGAATAGTGAATCAATGGACACAAGTTATATTATAGTAAATGACCATAGTAATCTAATATGTGATAAATGCCTAAAGATCCACGCTTTTAAAACAAAAGATCATTACTTAACAAAAATTTGCTGGGAAAACTGGAAAACTATATAGTAGAAACTAGGTATAAACCAACATCTCACACTGTATATCAAAACAAATTTAAAATGGGTAAATGATTTGCACATAAAGAATGATACCATAAACAAATTAAGAAAGCATGGAACAAGCTTGTTTGTCAGATTTATGGATAAGGGAAAATTTTAATACCAAAAAAGATAGAGAGGATATCACAAAATATAAAATACATAATTTTGATTATATGAAATTTAAAAACTTTTGCAGAAAACCAATTCAACCAAAATTATAAAGAAAGCAGAAAACTGGCAGAAAAAATTGTAACAATTATCTGATAAATGCCTCATTTCTCAAATTTATAGAGAACTAAGTCAAATTTATAAAAATATAAGTGATTCCTCAAATTGACAAATGTTCAAAGGATATGAACAGGCAGTTTTCAGACAAAGAAATCAAAGTTATCTTGAGTTATATGACAGCATTCTTTAAATCATTATTGATGAGAGAAATGCTAATTAAAATAATTCTAAGGTAACAACTCACTTATTAGAGTGGCTAGTATGACCAAAAAAAAAGGGAAAATATTGGATGTTGGAGGGGATGTGGGAAAATTGTGGAACTGTGAACTATGAATTGTGAATTCAAGAGAGCAATTTAGAAATATATCCAAAGGGCTATAAAACTGTATATATCCTTCAGATCCAGCAGTACCACTATTAGATCTGTATTCCAAAGACATACCAAAAAAAAAAAAGGCAGAGGGCAGGACCTATTTGTACAAAAATATTTATTGCAGCTCCAATTGTGTTGGCTAAGAATTGGAAATTGAGTAATTCTTCAACAATAACCCTTACATAGCTTTCCGTTACAAATTTTTCCCCCCAACTCCCCACCCCTCCCCTAGATGGCAGGATATCCACTACATGTTAATTATGTTAAAATATTGGCAAATCGAATATATGTATACATATTTCCAAACTTATCATGGTTGTGCAAGAAAAATCTTATCTACACAAAAGATATATCAGATAAAGGAAACACAATGTAAGCAAACATCAATCAAGGAGTATGAGAATGTTATGTTGTGGTCCACATTTCACATCCCTCTCTCTGGGTGTATATGGCTTTCTTCAGTGAACAATTGGAGGTGGTTTGAAGCATTTCATTGTTGAAGAGAGCCATGTCCATCAGAATTGATCGTCATATAGTACTGTTGTTGCCACATATAATGATCTCCTGGTTCTGCTCATTTCACTGAGCATCAGTTCATGTAAGTCTCTCCAAGTCTCTCTGAAATCATCTTGCTGGTCATTTCTTACAGAACAATAATATTCCATAATATTCATATACCATAATTTATTCAGCCATTCTCCAATTGAAGGGCATCCATTCAATTTCCAGTTTCTAGCCACTACAAAAAGGGCTGCCACAAACATTCTTCCACATGTGGGTCCCTTTCCCTCCTTTAAGATCTCTTTGGGATATAGGCCCAATAGAAACACTGCTGGGTCAGAGGGTACGCACAGTTTGATAACTTTTTGAGCATAGCTCGAAATTGCTCTCCAGAATGGTTGGATCCGTTCACAGTTTCACCAACAATGCATCAGTGTCCCAGCCCTCCCACATCCCCTCCAACATTCATCATTAACTTTTCCTGTCATTTTAGCCAATCTGACAGGTGTGTAGTGGTACCTCAGGGTTGTCTTGATTTTCATTTCTCTGATCAATAGTGATTTGGAGCACCTTTTCATATGATTATAAATAGTTTTAATTTCATCCTCTGAAAATTGTCTGTTCATATCCTTTGACCATTTATTGATTGGAGAATGGCTTGAATTTTTATAAATATGAGACAATTCTCTATATATTTTTGAGATGAGACCTTTATCAGAACCCTTAAATGTAAAGATGATTTCCCAATTTATTGCTTCCCTCCTAATCTTGTCTGCATTGATTTTGTTTGTACAAAAACTTTTTAACTTAATATAGTCAAAGTTATCTATCTGGTTTTCAATTAA